>PISX010024913.1:0-26959 GCA_004024625.1 Mellivora capensis | reverse complement strand
GTCTGGCTGCTCAGGGGAACCTTGTATGGGTGAGATCGAATCAGAGGAAGAGAATTCTCTTGGCCCATTGGTCTACTTTCCATGAACCCCCTGCAAATCAGCCCCCGCCCATGAACACTGGGCTCTGCCTCTGCACTTGCTCTGCCGGGAGACCCCGGGGGCGTAGCAGCCTCATTAATGAACCTATCCCAGGAGGCCCCTCCAATGCAGAGGCCTTGAAGATCCAACCCAAACCATGTTACAGAGAGACAACATCTGCTGGTGTGGGCAGGGGGGAGGGGAAGGGGTGGGCACAAACCGAACACAGTTTTCCTTTGAAAACAAATTCCTCAAAGGCATGTATTGGAGGGTTAGGCTATGGATGGATGACGTACTAGGGCAGCGAAATGCAAAAAATATGCAACATGAACCGAACGACACGCTTTAAAGCATTAGAATTCACATGTGTGATTACCAACATGGAGCGGATGGAGATGGACACTGGTGGTGACAAGACCCACCAAGATGTGAATAACAACGGATGAAACCAACGCACATAGGAAGCGGGGTCTGCAGGTGCTGGTTTACCCCGTTTACAAGCAGTCACTCACTGCGTCCTTAAGAAGCCTACAAAACAGGAGTGCTGGCCCCGTGTTTAATGGGAAAACAGGCACAGAGAGGATCGGCCATTTCCCCAAGGGCACACAGCTAGCATTCACTGTCCTGCCACAAAAGACAATTTAAAAAGGGGTGGGGCCAACTGACAAAACCCCAACACCTAACAGGTACACAGACCCTGCCGACAAAATCCTGTATCTGCACACGTACCTGAGACAGAGGGCAATGCCAGACGGAGACCTGTCGTATGAAATGGGGCTAGAAGCGTGGCAGGATTCTTTCTTGGTTAAGACAACACAAACTCTCTGTAAGTTCATACACGCCTGCATATTCTAAGAAATACAAGGAGAAAGAACACGAAAGGCATCCTGAGAATCAGGGAGGCAGGACAGTCGGCTGTCGGCTCTGCCTTTCTAAATCTCGCACTGCACTGCCCCTCCTCCCCAAGCGTATGACCCCCTAGAAACAGATGACCAGCATTTTTTTTCCGTTTAAAAAAAAAAATAAAAATCACCATATATTCATGACAGAACACTGGGATGGGGAATGGGGAAAAGAGAAAAAAAATCACCCAAATTCTACCAATTAAAGATAACCACTATGAAATATTCATCAGGTTTCACATGAGTATTTTCTATGGCATTGTATCTTTCCACTCTGAGACAAGCCTTCTATTTATGTTATTTCAAACTGTGAAAACATCGTTTTTAAAAGAATTAGCTATTTCCTCCCCCCCCTCATTGGATGCTTGAGGCATCTTTTATGCCATTAAATAACACCACGATAAAACATCTTGAGGGAGTAAGGTTTTTTTTGGCACCAGGTGGGGAAGGGAGATGACTAGGTCAAAGGGCACGTGTGCTATTTTGGAAGGGCTGATGCTGGTTTCCACGTTCCTCTGACACTAACCTATTAACCTTCCTCCCAGGGACACACCAATGCACACGCGCGCACAGCACTCTCCGTCTACCGGGTTTGGTTCTGCAGTAGAGTCAGGCCTCTGGACCGCCTTGGAGTGGAGCAGGGGTGGTGGCCTCTCCAGGGACAGGTGCCTGGCCTCTGGACAAGCACACCGTGGAACCGCTGCTTTTCCTACCAGCGCCAGAGCCGAGCGATGGCCTGCGACGATGAGCCAACGCACTTAAAAAAACCTCCGTGTTTCCACGAGAACTTCCTTCAGGGAGATGCTCACACCAGGGGCGTTGGTGGCAGTACCAGGATCACAGTCCACCTTCTGGAGAGACAGGTGGCTGTTGAAAGGCAGTGCCCAGCCTGGCCCAGCCCCGCCTGACCTCGAGGCAGTTCAGGAACAGCACCCAGGGCAGGGGCCCCTGGGACCAAGTATCCCTGTGTCTCTGCTCCTGCCTTTCCCTCAGCCCCACGTGCAGCTCACGGCCTGCCAGGCCCAGAGCCACCCATCCCCTGGCCTGCCTTCTCAGCAAGCACCTCCAACAGAGTTCAGAACACCCCAGTGTTTCGCAGACGGGTCTTCACTGCCCACGTCCTGTGATCCGGGGGGTGGAGAGGGCGCACCCTCCGGAACCTGGGCCCACCAAGAAAACAGAAGGCAGGCTTGGTATCCCCATGCTCACCAGAAAGGCACATGCCCCCAACTGCCCCTCCTCCCCCCCTCCGAGGGGCTGTCAACTCCCCTCCCGTATATGGGACAACCACTTCAGCAGGTCCTATTTTAGGCAGATTTTCCACATTAGGAAGCAAATTGGTTAAAATCATTGTAAGATACACCTCCCACTCATGACACTTTGTTTAATTCAAAGTCAAATAGCAAAGCAGGAGAGTGGGCTGTTTAGCACATTTATAGATTTATAAATGGCCTTTCTGACCGGCACCCGGGCCGCCCTGCCGCCTCCCGCATCTTGCAGCCACAGCTGGGTAGGAATTCACTGACCTAATAGCACCGGACAGATAATTCCTTGCCTGGGGGAAAGACTGGCAAAGCCCATGGCATCTGCCATTTCCAATCTATGTTTCGAGATGGTGACCAGGGGCTTGTGCCAGGAAGCTGGAGGGTGCGTGGGGGAGGGTGCACCCCTCACTCTCCGGGAAAACTTGACAATCCTACAGCCAGCGCGGAGGCACAGCTTTGCACCAGAAAGTCCGGGCCTCTGATGCAACTCAATCATCTCGAAGCCGGCACTGCAGAAAATAATTGAATTAAAGAGTTGCTGTAACTCATTCAAGGGAGAGAGCAGCCATCCAGTGGGAAACAGAGACAGTGCCATTAAAATCCGCCAACTTCTGGAGATAGTGAGAAAAAAGGCAATATAATGTGGTTCAAAGGACAGATGGGACTTTCCTAATTGTCCCCAGATTCCTAGCAGCAGGGGTGGTAACTAAATGGTTTCAATTAAAAGTTAAAGAAACAGAGAAAAGCAGGCGGTAAGTTATGCCTCGTGCCGATAAGGCTCAGTCAGTGCAGACTGAGGGCTGCTTTGTCCCGATTCCCGGCGGCCCAGCCTCAATGGCACACGAGCAGGGAAGCCGTCCCAGCACGCAGCCGTGACAAGGTGACACGTGACCGTGTCAGATGCACGGTCACGGACGCCCACGGAGTCTAAGGGAGCCGAGTGAAAGGCAAGAGCCCACCTCTCCGTGTCAGTTCCCTTCCGTCTGCCGAAGCTGTGGCCTCCCGGCCCCCCTGGATGGGATCGACGGGGGCGAGCGCGTGCGGGCCCAGGCGCGGAAGGCATGCGTTTGCGGGAAGGCTGCAGAACCCGCCTGGGCAGGGCGCTAAGGGAAGACAGATCAGTGCCACCGCAGGCTCCATCCACTCGGCTCGGGCACAACACGACAACAGGCATGGAGCAAACATCTGTCCCTTGGAGCGGTGACCTCAACCAGGGGGCACTTGCCACCCCAGGCACATTTCATGACGTCGGGACTCATTTCTGGTGGTCACGCGGGGCAGGGAGGGCGGGTGGACAGAGGCCAGGGGAGCTGAGAAGCTCCTACAAAGCACAGGACCGCCTCCCAAAGAGGAATGATCTGATCTAAAACATCAGCAGGGCCAGGCTGAGACACTCCCTTAAGGGAATCCTAAATTAAAGCGTCTGGAATTCAAAGGACTGAGAAAGCTAAGAAATGAGCTGGAGTCAAGTACACACACGCTAGCCTATCACCAACACAGGACAGAAGAGACTTCACGGCTGTGAAAGGGGCAGCTGGAGGCAAACAATGGGGTCAACTAAGTGGATCAAGTGAGCAGAGAAGATGAACAAGAGTGAGCCTCCCCACCCCGCCAGGAGGAGCTCGGTAACCACGGTGTTCCTGTTCCCAGCCAGGAGACAATCCGACCCAGTCCGGCCCACAGCCCAGCACAGCTGGCGCAGACATGAGGCTCCTGGAGTTCACCTGGCGACCCGAGGAGGCGAGCAGCCTGGAGGGGCCGGTGGGGGCAGTTCTCTGTGCACACTCGGTCCACGTTACAATTCCCATCCAGGCCACCCACTGCTCTGTACCAGCTGCACACCTACGAACAGATTTCAGAGTAAGTACCAAATCGCTCCACGTAAGACCATCCCTAACTGACAAAGGCAAAGAGAGGGACGGAGGGTCCCAGAAAAGCCAAGTTCAATGGATAAGACCCTAAAAGCAGTCAGTAACCAGCATCCACCAGTCCCATGTCCCAACTCTCAAGACATAGTCTTGTCTGGGCCCAATGGTCAGTAACCAGGTGGGGGAAGGAGGGTCCTGGCATCCCCCTAGAAGTTCCAAGTCAGTCTTGTCAGGTCCCCAGGGCCCCGGTGCTCCTGGAGTCTCTTCCTGGAAGCCCTCTGTGCAGCACGCCCAGAGATGAACAAGGAGAACAGGGAAGGGTGGTGGGGGTCACTTCTTCCCTCCCCCTTGTAAATACTTGTGACTTTGTTCTTTGTCCTCATTGTAAAAACAAAAACCCCACACCATGGTTATCACAACAACAAATCCAGGAATAAGTAACAACATTTGAATATTCCTTCACGACACAGCATCACTATTAATTAACTTTTCATCATTACAGTTAATATTTCCTGCTCGGTTTGTTTGTTTGTTTTGTTTTGTTTTTCCTGAGAGTAGGCTAAAGGGGAAGAAAAGACACTGAACCCAGACTTGAACCTGCTCTACGGGGGGAGGGTAAAACTGCCCAGAGTTAGGAAAAGTGGAAAAGCAAACACAAATGTGAAATAAAATACTAGAGTAATGACAAAATCTCCTCTGTGATTGGGACCGAAGCCTCAGGAATCTAGTAGTGACTGATCAATACTGCGTACTTCCCAAATCAAATGCAGGGACAACGGATGGCAACGGATGGCAACGGATGGCAACGGATGACAACGGATGGCAACGGATCGCAACGGATCGCAACGGATGGCAACGGATGGCAACGGATGGCAACGGATCACACGCCCAAACCCACAGGCCAAATACAGAACCAAGAAAGACAACTCTTAGCCACTAGATGAAGCCATTAGATTTAGGGCACACGGTTGTTTACTGAGCTCTATGTGGAGAGACTCCTCTACTCGGTGGTCAAGTTAGCAGACACGGTTCCGCCTGACAAAATCCTCTCATCATATATATTAAAGTTTAAAAAAGGAAGGAAGGAAAAAAGGAAGGAAGCTAACCCGGGTAAAAAATACAAAAGTCTATGTAGCATGAAGTATCTCCAAGAGACTTGTTTGGAGAAATTAACTAGTGGTTTAATAGGGGGGAAAGCCTGAAATACAAGAGTGCCCCAATTTCTTCAGAGAAATTAACATTTCAATCCTGTTTTTATCTAGAAGTCATTAAACTGTGCAACATGAATTATAGGGACTACAGCAGCGAATTAACTCTATTCATCAACGAAGTCCAAACACTTTAGAGTGCATCTGTAATGAAAAAATAGCTCTACATTTCTGCCTCTTCTCATTAAAGTAAACCAGTTTTCTCTCTCTCAGTATATAAAACTGTCTTCTCTTCCTATAATTTATATTACCATAAGCCGGCTCACATTCTAAACTATTACACGCCTCCAATTAATTTTTGCAGCTTTTGCCTGAAAATTTAATGAGATAGTAGTGGGTGAGCCTGCTGACTCTAGATTATGTGTGCGCTCCCAATATTAATGTTGGCATAACAAAATAATCTGATCCGTCCCTGATGAGCGTGTCCCCCGCTGCCCCGTGGTAAAGGTAACGTGTAAACCGGGGCGACTCGTTTTCCTCTTTTAAATCCAATTACAAAATTTACTAGTCTCAAATTAAAATGCCCCCACTCATCAACCTGGGGGAAAGGAGAAGGCAGCAGCACAGTGTAATTGTCCCCCAGCTCCATTTCTATAAACGTTTCAGCCAACGGTGAAGACGGATGGTTGTTGGTCTAAGACCGAGCTCTCTCCCATGGAGGCTAGAGCAAGGCTGCACTTGTCAAAGTGATGCCGAGACGCAGCGAGGGCGATCGCCCAGATGAGGACAGGGTCCAAGGATTCTCTTACCCAGTCTAGCTGCAGCCACCCCTGGGGCAAAGTGATGCCGAGACGCAGCGAGGGCGATCGCCCAGATGAGGACAGGGTCCAAGGATTCTCTTACCCAGTCTAGGGGCATACATGCCACCTGTGGGGTCCACATTCCCAGGTGTGCCGACATACGTGCACCCCAGGGTTCAAGTTCAGCCAGAGACAGGGTAGGTTGGACGTGCGGACAACTCAAGGATGGGACTTGATGGCAGGTCCTTTGTAGCTATTAAGGATCTAAGTGCAAACAAAAGGGAAAAAAGGCCAAAAATGACTGTGCAGGGGCAGCAGTCAATAACCACCATCCAAAGGACCCGCCATGCAAGGGTCTTATTAATCTGCACCGAGACATTCTCAGCCATCGTCACTGGCCTGCGGGGAAGGAAGTGCTGGCAATGGAAGCTTGGGCAGATCCCTCCAAAAGCAAAGCCTGATCCTTGCCTACACTGGTAAGGCCGCTTAGCGGTGACAGGAGACTACACAGCACTGAGCAGAGCAGTGGGATGGGGTTGGCCCTTAACACATCATTTAGTTGGAATCGTTGTGCGTAAGAGCCCATAGGAAAGCCAGGGAGTGAGTGGGGCAGGAGGAGAGGCGAGAAGAGCCTCTTGTTCCCTCTCCCCTGACTTGGCCCACACCCCAGCTGCGCCTTCCCGGTGCCGGTGAGACAGCTGGGGATCTGCTTCTGCTGAACAGAGACGCAGACGGACCTGGAGGCTTGAGCTGCCAGGCTGGCACCGGTCCAGCCTGGGGACCTTGCTACTGCCATGTCCACGGGGCTTGTCCTCGGCCGGGGCAAAACCTGCAGGTGAGCTTAGTCTGTGGGGGAAAGGAGCACCAAGCCCCACACATGAAACTCAACAAGCTCACCTGACCATGAGCACGTAGCCCAGTGGGATGCCCCGTCCTAGAGACGGTTTCTTTGTACCCAAACCTGGGGATGTACAGAGATGACAGAATGGCTATCAAACCAATAGCTGATCAGGAACATCCAGTATCAAACCTTTCCATACCCAATGTCTGAGCTGTCGGGGGGGAGGGGGGACCACCGTGGGTAGCGGGCAGTGATGGCACAAAACATGCTAGGGTACGGCTCTACCCTGGACCCAGGTTCACATCCCACATCTGTTCCTCCAAGTCCCCAGAGAAGTCAGTTAACCTCCATTATCCACTAACATCCTAGGAATGAGTAAGGTTAGCTCCCTCCACAGCCCTCACAGGCCCGGCCACATAGATGGGACCAGACGAGGCCGCATGCTTGCGAGTGATGGGCGTGTGCGGAAGGCTCAGCTCCCCAGGCTTCATTTTCAGTCGTCGTTACTGCCGGGCCTCTCTGGCCCTCCAAATAAAGTCACTTTCAACTCTGCTTTCCACAGCAAGGGAAAGCCTGCGACAGGAGCTACAAGCCCCAACACTTGGGCTCCCTGGGGTAAAAACCTGCCTCCGCCAACTCAGCCCCCGAGGGGGAAGACTCGTCTCCTCCCCCAGTCCGCACAGAAAGGTGCAGCTTCTCATTCTCCAATAGGGCAAGTCGGGACTTCTTGGCTCCACAAACTACCAACAAGTTGGTAGGGGGGAAGCCTGAGGGGAAGCAAAACCAGAGGAGGCAGCATCACCTAGGAGGACCACCTAGGAGGAGAGATGGTTCTAAGGAGTACCTGGGCCCCACTATCACTTGCTCTGAAGCCATCACTCCAGCCAGTCTGGTCTAGGCTGCACAAGGCTTATGGGGGCCAAGACCAGGTCCAGCCATCCCGGATTCTTCCCAGAACCAATCCCAGTGCTCTCTGGCCAGAGGCACCCCCAAAACAGGATTCTACAGGGACTCAGGCCTAATTCCAAGGCACTAGGAAAAGCCCCCCCCCCCTAATTCCACACCGCCAAAGCCCTGGGGCAGACACAGTACGTCTCAGCAAGGTCACATACAGAGCGTGAAAACCTTCTCCTACGTTGAGGAACGGAAGCTATTTACCGTGTTACTGGCAAGCACAGATGTTGTCTAAAAATTCCCAAATAGATCAATTAGCATATTATAAAGAATTTACTTTCATTTTCCCTTGGCAGATCATAAAAGCCCAAACACAACGCTCAGTTTGAAACTGACAAGTGCATATAGCAGAAGATGCTCTATTAAATGCAGACAACAGGAAAAGTAAATGGTATTTATAATGATTAGCCACCTAATTAATTCTAAGAGTAGAATGTCAAAAGCTATAAATCCATTTCTTTGGTAACCGAAGCTCAACCTCAAACAAGTCACTTCCGCGCTGAGAAGGGCAGCCCAACACCGTCCCGACATTTGCATCCAGCAACAGTCTGTCTCGTGGGTTTTCCAGGGAAGGTATTTAGACTCTATGTGGAAAAGCAACAGGAATAAATACACTTGCGCACGCACGCACACGCACACAGTAGCAGGAATAGAATCTGAACTGAAAACAGCTTCAGTGCTACAAATGTAGGTAAGTATTAACAGACTCCCAGGAAACGTGTTCATCCCCTCCTGTGGCAATTAGCTCAGTTCAAAGGGAGAAATTCTCGGCTCCTGCCCGCGTGGTAGGTAGTAGAGAATTCTCGGACAGACCAAAGTGTAACAACACGATCATCCTCTGAAACTTTGTGCCTTTTCCATACTTGTGCCTTTAGAAACCACCTTCTGGGGGGAGACGAGGGGTGGGGGAGAAAGGCACAGGCAGAGTAAGAGCAAGAGGGATATGGAACTGAAATTGGTAACAGGTGCAGAGTTGTCCTTCTTCCCATACTTCCTGAATGTTCTTCCTAGATTGCAAATCAAAATCTGCATTTAAATAGAATATTTTTAATGTAGAAAAGAGGAAGCCCTAGGGTACAGAGGTACTGTACCTGCGTTCAATATCTACGTGCACAACATTGCATTTCAAATGAGATGCGGCATTTTGAAATTTACGGAATATATTACATATTCCAAATTGTCTTGTTATTACCACTATTTTTACTCAATTCTCCTATCCTAATAGGTGTGTTTCTTTTATGACCAGGACTGTTAATAAAAGTAATGTGATATTACATCATGCTATCAATTGAATCTTGAGAAAAGATTACAACGATCCAAGGAACTGATAAGCCCCCGGCTCTGATAATTCCAGCCATTATTCAGTGTGAAATTCAAACAGTCTGAATTCATTAACATTGGTTGCTACAAATCTGCATTTTCAGACTTTGCCATAAAACTCAGGAGTCCAAACCAAGTGACCTGAATGGAACAGCCTTTTGCGGGAAGTGGCCCTGACCACCGGCCTGTCCCTGCATGGTCCTGGGTGCTGACCCTCTCCATGGCTAACCCACCGCTGCTGGCCTCACACTTGATGTTCGGTCATCTGGGAAAATCACAGGGACCTCAGGCCACTGATAAGAGAGTGATGACGCGTTCCCAGTGAAAGACCACATTGCTAAATGGGTCCCCAGGTTGCCAGTCACATCCAGGCACAGGACCTTGACTCCCAACACCTCCCCGCTCCGTGTGGCTCAGGTCAGCTCGCCCTCACAAAAGCAAGAACTAAAATTCAATGTGCATATGTGAGAAAGATTTCAGGGAACCCCACACCCTTTGTCCCTTGATGAAGAAAGGTCACTGTGAGGTTGATTGGGGGGGAGGTGTGGGGGGAAGATGCCGGACTTCCAAAGTCCCAGGAGGAAACCACAACAGAACTGTCATGAGCAAGAAGTCTGACATTCTAGTCACTTTTCTAAATGTTCCCATAACCTTGACCACAGGTGTGTGTGGTCTGCTGTGGGCAGGTCACCAGGGCTGCCCCCCAAGCCGAAGGCGTGGCCAGGTCATTTACTGAAGCTGCTAATAATGGAGGACAGCAGCAGTCATCCCCAGGAAGCCCCTTCTAGGGGCCAGGACCAGCTAAGCCAGGGCGTCA
This sequence comes from Mellivora capensis, assembly GCA_004024625.1. Taxonomy (NCBI): domain Eukaryota; kingdom Metazoa; phylum Chordata; class Mammalia; order Carnivora; family Mustelidae; genus Mellivora; species Mellivora capensis. The sequence continues at coordinate 16,966 of PISX010024913.1, read as the reverse complement.
CTGAACACCCAACCTGAGATTAACCGCTCCTGTCCATCCGCATTTGACAGAGGGGGGAGCCAGACGCACTAAGCACAGGAGGCTCCAATCTGCCCAAGGTCAACGTCATGAGGGGTAAACCCAGGTTGCACCACAGGCATTTCCTGGCCCCGCCCTCAGGACCCTTCCCCCCCACCCATGCCCAGGGCCTGGGCCAAGTCTTTTTGCCTCTGCAACTGGAGCCTTTCTTTACCTTTCCCCGTGCAAACACGCGGAAAACATGCCAAAGCTGTGGGGCTGCTGGAGGGAGCGGCTGCTGGGATGGATTCCACGCTGAAGAGCTGGGCCGCTTCCCAGCCAAGCCCAACGCTGCATCAATCCGCTCTGTTTAAACACACAGGCAGAAGGCTTTCCGGCCTTAAACAGGCCTCTGCGGTGCTGCCACTTAAGCCCGTGGGAGATCAGAGAACAAATCAATATGGATCCTCCTTCCTGGAGGAAGTTGCAACCCTACCTCGCGGTTTAGAGGTCATCTTCAGCTGTAATTAGGAAGTAGCAGGGAGTTTCGACTGAATTATGAAAAGCCAGGGCTCTCAAACTTAAGGTTTTCAACAAATGTGGGGCTGGGGCTTGTCAGTTCCACATGCAGGAAATGCCAGCTTCCAAATCGCCAAAGGCAGGCAAAGCAGGCGGCCAGCACGCCGGGTCCACGAAGGAATTTGATACACAGGCCATCTGTCCTCCAGTCCCAAGGGACCTGGGGCCACGAGGCTCTGGGAGCCCGTTAGGCCTTCTCACCGTCTTCGTAGTCCCTGTTCAGATGTGGTCACAGCAGCCAAATCCGCAGGTGCCCTTGCCCACGAGGCAACCGCGAGCCACCCTGAATTCTCTCCCCACCCTCCCTGCGCTGAGGGGAAGCCAGGCGTGCCTTTGCCTTCCCACCTCTGAAAGCTCAGGAACACATATATACCTCCCCCAAGACAGGGACTGTACCACGCTGGTTTGCCTTCGGTCTGCAGAAGACACTCCGAAGCTAATGCCTTGCAGACCGGTGCTGGGACGGGCTCCCCTACCTGGGCCCAGCCACCCCACCCTTCCCCAGCCCCACCGCAGCCTGGGATCCACTCATTCAAGAAACAGTCCTGTGGAAGCCAGAACAGGGGGACCAGGTACAGAAAAATGAAGGAGATGATGGGAGCAGCGGGCATGGTTTCTACCTCAGGAAGCCTGCAGGTGGTTATCACTCTGGAAGTTTCCATGGACTTAGAGCACTGCTCCTTAACCTTTATTATCCAATTTCACCTGATAGTCTCAAGGTGTGACATCACCAGGGAGTAAACTCCCGGGGAGAAGCTGTACTAACAAGGACTAAAAGGGCTCACAGCAGATCACGGGCCACCCCTCCTGTACTCATCCTCGTGAGGACCCAGCAAAGCCAGTCCCCGTAGACGATCATATAGAGAGATGCAGAGGAGACCAAGAGGCCAAGGGCAGCTTGATGGAGTCTAGACCTCCCAGTCCTGCGTTCCTGAAATGTGAAGGCAGATGTGAGTTTTCGGCCTGCAGAAGCTGCCGTGACTGGCGGGGACCTGAGGGGCACCCCCGAGAACCTGACCCGCCATGCCCCCGCCCAAGCTGCCCTGGGAAGAGGGAGCACCAGCTATCTGAACAGCCTCCCCCCTCCCCCTCCCCCCGCCCCGCCCGAGGGAACCCGACAGCCCCTCCTGCCGGGCTCCAGCTGAATTTTTCAAGGAGTTGCAGGTTACACCCAGTCCAGGCCAACAAAGGTTTCCTTTGAGTTAAACAATGTATAGCTGAACCGGAAGAGGGAAGGCGACCACAGAAAAGGTGTTTGGTTACAAGGCACAGGAACCAGCTCGCTTTACCACCAAGACTTGTTTTCTGCAAATCGCCCCTATGAAAAGGCAGCACGACACCATCCCATAAATCAAAGCCCACCTCAAACGCATCCGATCAGGGGCTGGTGCGGGGACACCCAATCCTGTCCTCCTGGAGAAAGATGGGGGCTGGGAGACTGGGGTCCTTTGTGGGAGCCACCGTCGTTAGTGCACATTTATGAAGAAACAGAAACAAACACCGGGATCAGATGCTCGGAACCGCTCCTCCCGCACGTTAACTGTTCCCCATAATGTTCTATCTTTTTGCCATATATAATTAATTTTAACAGCCATCTCCAACTTATCCCATAGGCTGGTGCCGGTTCTCTTAAAGAGTACACTACTGAGAAATTGATTTGTTGGCTCCCTGTGCCTAAAGAACCCACATAATGAAATATGTATAAATGTCACTGGTCGGGCTGCTTCTGAGGATAGAGTCCAAGAAGGCGCTCCTTCCATCCCCCTGCACAGGAGTCCACTCGTGGCACGTATCCTCATGGATTACTCACAGGCCCCCCACACAAAAACCAGTGAATTACACTGCATTTTCTTTTAAAACCTCCTATTTATCCTTAACTGGTACAAGTCTAAGGGAATTATCTTAATTGCTATGTGAAAGAATGAATTGCAAATGCACTTGGTTAACCAAGAAGACTTTATTTTTAACAGCTTGGGGCCAGGTGGGAGTGGCCGAGTTTGCCAAAAATAAAGGAATCGATCAATGATCAATCAGTCAGTCGAGCTAATGTGTTCTGCTGGGAGCTAGCTGGGAGCTCCAGGCACACAGGCGCGGGGACCCCACTTCCACCTGGGGACAGCTGAATTCTTGGCCATTTCCCAAAGGCGGGATTCAGAAAATGCTTAAACGTGGATCCAGAAACTGGATGATGAAGGACTGAAAATACCAGGGCTCTCTCCATTTCACATGGGCTGTACGTGGAGTATTTCTTCAGCGACTGCAGCAGGGGAGGGGAGGCTAAATTTAAGGGAATGCCAGATTACACTTGAACTGGGGAGGCGGCGTGTGTCCCTCCATTAACAAAGCTTGATGGGGGCACAACAGGAATTGCTTAAAACCCAGACCAGGCTCCAAGAAAGTCCCTGGTCTGGGCATTCTAGAAGTCCTAGTTAACAGTGGCAAAGCACAAGCCCCACCCAAAAATATTCACAGGATAAAACCACCTTTTCCTTTCCTGCTAATCACCCTCAGAATGCCTGATCAGAGCTCCCAACATTTTCACTGGAGAAAGTTCACTTCCTTGCCCACGCACATACCAACATACATGATCCTTATTATGTAGCTTACTGTAAACAGAGTATCATTTCCTTCCACCTGCCGAGGCCAAACCCTCAGGCCATCACCTCTCTCCACTCCTCCCTATTCTCCTAACACCCACACCTCAAGCCTCAGGGGAAAAGGACAAGGGTCTGTCCACTGACCGATCACCTCCGATGTCCCAGAACATGGGCTGCTGTTCCCCAGGCCACTGGGGGGGACCAGGGGTAGGACAGCCTCTATCGGGGGCTTGTTTGGGCATCCACGACGGCTGGCCTTCCGGGAGCTGGCTCTGTGCATCATGGCCGCACCCTTGGGGGCAAGCAGCCGTCCGTGGTCAGTCCCCACTTCACATGGACCAAGTGCAAGGGGGAGGGACAGATTCATGGCACACTTGAGATTAGGAACGTACCAGAGAGCAGTGACCCCAGGAGTCCTCACCAACTGCAAAGGGGTCCTGTGATGATGCCGGCACAGCCCGTAAAGGTACTGCGGTGTTTGGGCACAGGACAAGGGGAAGCCTGAGCCCGGGCTACACCATCAGGGTCTCCAGCTCTGTTCTCTCACAGGTCCCATGTGCCGGCAAAGAGATCTGACCGTCAAGTTCCTCACTTTTCTGGGAGGGGGAGACGGGCCACGCGTCCACGATTCCCAGCGTGGCCCGTGGCTGGAGGCTGCACGAGGCTGCAGCTCCTGCTCCACCGTCGCTCCCCAGCCGGGCCCACCAGCAGGAGCGCGATTCGGCGGAGACCCACCCTGGCCCGGAACCCCAGGAAGTACCGACAGGCTTGCCTATTCCGGACACGCGGAGGACAGAGTGAAATTAAAACCCTCTGTTCCATTCCGCGCCTCCCTGGCTGGCAAGCGGCTGTGACAAGGACCATGGTCTTGAGGAGTGGCACAGGGAGGGGCAAACATCAACAGCAGGAAACAAACCCACCAGGACGAGTCTGGAGGCTGGGCCCGTATGGAGTGGACAAGGAGGAAGTCCTGAGAACAAGAACAAGGGGGGCCTTGGCTGGATGATCTCCACCAAACCCACGGCAGGATTCGGAGATTCTCGGGAGGAAGGAACACGGGCTGAATCAACACCTCCCAGAGAACGGCTCCCACGGGAGCCTGGATCTGCAGCTCAGGAAACAAAATCCAAACAAGACCCAAGCACCCAGAGCCCAGCTGGGGCCCCCCTCCTGTCTCTGCAGAGCTGGCTGAAGCCCCATCAGCATCCCCCAACTCCCCATCTTAGCCTCCTGAATGTTCCTCATCCAGAGAGGCCACCTCCCCGCCAGAGAGAAGGCCCTGCGAATCTGTCTCCGGTTCACGGTTTCCGATGTTGGCAGTCTTGCCTCTGGCCGAAAAGCTGGAGCAGGATCCCACGTCCCTCATGCAGGCCAAGAGCTCAGGAGGACCCTGGAGGCCACGGTGCCAGACCAACACCCCCCCCCCCACCCCAGTGTAGCTCTCGGCTTCTAGAGTAGGGCGATACTGCCCTTCTGTTTATCGGGAAAGAAATCAGTCTTGGCAGAAGCAGGGCAGAGGCCCCAACAGCCAGGCAGAAGGCTCCATGGAACCCTGCTGGCCCGCACTGCAGATGGCCAGCTTGGCCTGGTGCCCACGAAGGCCGGGTGAGGCTCTCCCCACGCAGTAGGCACAGCCATCACTGGGGCCTTGGGGACCCCTTGCTTCCACCTTTCCTTGTGGAAGGGGGGGCCTGTGAAGTGGACTGGGCTTGTAAATCCTTATTACGACCTCTAAGAATAACTCGGTGCCCAAGCTTCTCGGGGTGCGAGCAGCCGGATTCGCAGCCATGTCCTCGAGGAACCACAGCCAATGCGACCCTGCCATCATTTTCCGGAATAAAGGCGGAGAGCTCTGATTTGCATTTCCACGTATCGGCAGACGGTTAACAAAAAGCGCTTCTTCCCACGGCTTCTGTGGCGATCCCAAGCTAACGGGGCTGCTGCGCTAAGGGTCAGTAACAGCAGTCCTAGAACAACAACCCGTCTGAACTGATGCAGAACGGATTCTGGTTCCAGGAGAAACCAGCAAACCAGAGGGCATTTGGGGTTTCCATTTTAACAAGTAGCAACATACAGAACGAAGAGCGAAACTACCCAAAAAACGCCAAGATGTAAACTTCCATGTCATAATTCATTCATGACGACAAAATGAGCCTCTCTGCAGGAAGAAAACTCAACTGTTTCATGTGAAATTTATTTTTAAAAAGGCTATAAACCAAAATAATGAAGTCTAGAGTAACAGGCACGTGACGCTCTTAAATGAGGACATCCTTAAAAATACCGAGGTCAGAAAGGCCATAGAAACAGTTCTAGAGCCTCGAAGGTTTGCCATCCTGAGGCTGTGGCTTTTCATGAGTTTTGTGCAAAACATCTACTTCCTTCTCCTCCGCCCACAGTAAACAAGATTTGTCTAGACTGGAGACCTCAGCAGGTGAGTTACCAGGTTGAAATCAACACGTGGGTCCCTCCTCAGGCGGCAATGCCAGCTGTCCCTCTTAGGCTGTTGTGTATCGACCAGACTCAGCAGCTGCCAAAAAGAGGGGTACAACCTACTGGCACAGTGACGAGCCACAGACAAGAGCTCTGAGAGCCAACACATGCGTCTAGGGACATACGGGAACAAGACCCAGCCCCCCTGTACTTGTGAGGGTGGTCGGGGCAAAGGGAAACTCCCCGGCAGGATGCGGGGCACAGGGCGCTACAGGCCAACAGGGTTTGGTCCTAGACAGAGCACCCTCCCGGCACAACGGCCCTGCTCCGACGTGGAGGACTCCAGGGTGGTCCCAAACACCTTGAGCTCCTCCAAGGTGCTGTCTCCCCAAATGATTCCCCAAACACAGAAGCGGGAACGGGTGTATCAGGCCAAGTGTTTGGGCGCTTCAGTTCTGGGGAAAAATTTGTTCTCAGGAGCCGTGTTGTGACCGCATTCTGATACAGATGCATTTCTGGAACGTGAACGTTCTCTGAGATCAAAACAATCGAAAAACGGAGCCTGCAGGGTTCAATTATCAGGTTGAGTCCAATGGAAACGGGGTTCCTCAACCATTTTTGATATATATATATATATATGTATTTTTTTTTTTTAAAAAGCCCATTTCATGTATTTCATCTTTTACTATGAATTCTCATATTCCTAACTTCAGAGAAGAGTTTTCCAATCCTGTGGTCTATAAAATGTACCAAGCATTACTCTCCAGTTCTGGGTATCCAATGGAGATGTTCCCCTGGCCAGCGGCGAGCCTCAAGCACCTTTCAGTGAAGAACTTGACACAAGCCACCACCAGTGTTTGGACACAGAACTGGACACCTGTGGGAGGGAGTCCGCTGGTTTGCCATCACCATGGCTGTGACCCACTGAAACCATCTTCAGCCCCAGCACCCAATACTGAAACCAGCAGGTCCACAAAGATTCTGTTAAAAAAAAAAAAAAATCACTCTGCCTGGGAAAACTGGATTAGACTCCAGCATATGGAGTCTTCATGAATGGGTGAAAGAAAAGAATTAGTATTGGTCTTGAAGGGCAAAACTGAAAGTCTATGGCTGAGTATAGCCATCATGACTTACTAATAAATACACCCATCTCCCCCAAAGGATGTTCAGTATTTCTAGTCTCCCGCCCTCCCCAGTGCTAAGGTTCCTAGAATTGTTCCAAGAACATGGCGTCTCTCTCTGAACCACACACTCCACGGTGGCCTTTGGTAGGTCAAGCCTTCTCGGGTCACTCCCAGGAGAAGCTTCGGGACTACAACACCAAATTTAATCTTTAAAAAGGCAGGGGATCTCGGGGACCATCAGAGCCCAACTACTGAATTCCCACGTAAGACTTCCAAATCCCTAATTTTCCATTAGGATCTCCAACTGCCCCTCCCCCATGGGGAGGGGCCGGGGGAATACACAGTGAGACCCTTCCCTGGGCCCCAAGTCTGTGGGCTAGTCGGCAGTCTGTCTGCTGGTTAGGGTCGGGCTGTGGTTGTGCTCAGCCTCCTGCCTACTGGTGCTCACAGAGGAATACTGCACGGAGGTCTCTAACAGAGCCCAGGTCCAAGAAAGCTGGGCCCAAGCCCACAGGGGAGCACCTGCCTTATCTTCGAACCAGAGGCTACACGCTATCCAACACTTCGGGCAACACACCCAGGGGTTTGACAGAAAGGAAACCGAGAAAATTCGCTCTCACACTCTTTGTCTTGCTTTTAAACGATGCGGTTAGCTCAAGGAGAAAACATTTTTTTCCCAGCAGGGTCAACATCAATCACTCCTGAGAAGTTGCCATTTTGAGACTTTGAGTTAAGATGCGGGTTTTTTTGAAAAATGGCAAATGGCGTGTAGCGACTAGACTCTGGACCTCCAAACCTTGCTCTGGGTAAAGGATTGAACTACATCGATCGAGGATTTTCTCAGCCACACTCCGAGGGAGTGCAGGCAAAATTGAATGCTCTTCTCAGAGCACACCCACATCCCTAATCAACGCCACCAAAAATCGTTTCCTGCTCAAGACATCCTAGAGGCTGGCAGCTCTTAAAATCCAAGTTCATCAGCAAGCGGCTTTCTTCCTAAAGACGTCCGTCTACCTTTTCACTTGGGGTGGCATGAGACTATCTCCCCAATTCATTTTTATTCTTTGTAATTAATACATCAAGAAGTCCTAACACGACTTCCATTCTGCCTTGAGTTTCCTAGTAGTATAATTTCCGTTGACTTATCTCTGCAGCAGCAGCGACAGCAGAAACAATCACTTTACACTGAACTATATTGCTTCAGAGCTAATTACATGTATTTTGCTTTTGATAAATGAAAATACCAGATGCAATTAATTGAAAGACAATCCATAGGATCCTGCTATTAGACATCCCAATGAAACACCCCGGGCCCGCTGGCAGTCCATAGCCATCAACTAATTGAAGACGCATTCCAGAGAGGTTTTAAAAAAAACCTGAGCTTTTACCTGGAGATATTTTACAGTAACTCACCAATATAAATCTGTCCACAAACTATAGTTCACACGACGGACTGTCTGTCTTTTGAAGGGAATCCAGCTTCATTGGTTCAAAACCATTTAAGGCGATGAAAATCTGAAAGTACAATGAATTGGGTCAGTGGTGCCGAAGCAGTGATTTTTTTTCCCCCTCTGTTGTTTACATCTAGCCATTCCTTAATTGCATTTTTCCAATGCGTTCGATTCTAAGCTACCAGAGGTTATTAAATGGTTTCATTAAAAATACTATTTGTCTTGCTTTAGTCACACACCAGATCAAATTAAACAGTAGAGCACCAGAACAAATGAACCCTTTCCATCTATTCTGACACAGAGCCAAGTGTGCAAGACCAGGAGGTGATATTGTGTCATCACCGGGAAAATGTCATTTACATCTCTTTACGTCTCCAAGTAGCCAGCACAGGGACAACATAATCAATACCTCCAAGCAGAAAGTATTACCAACTGTTGGAGAAATATGGAAGTATGAAGTGCAATTCACGAGCCCCTGGTTTATAAGTGCTATTAGCATAAATGCTGACAACTGTTAATCTGCCCTAACTCTGATTAACGGTCGCAGTTGTCCATTAATAGAAGGCATTTTAACTTACTACTGAAATTGATTACTCAGTTAAGAATTCAATCCTAATGTTCAATAAAATTGCACTTTCTTGGCAAATGCAATATGAAAGGAGGTGATGCATTAAACAACACTCACATTTGTTCTACTATACAAGGGATGAAGAGGAAATCTATTGTGGTGTCATCACTTATCTGAACCACTTCCTTTAGGCACAGAGTCGTCAGAGGGGCAGGTGGGGAAGGGACCGCTGGGGCAGACAGAACAGGCAAGCACCCGGGCAAGCATGTCCGAAGGCCTTTTCAAGGACGTTCCCATGAAGAACAGACAGGATTGCAACACTGCCACTACCACGCAACCGGACTGGCCACACTGCAAGGCAGGAGTTCTCAAGGCCCGTGAGAAAGGAGAGGTATGCGTCCCAAAAATGAACCACTGCAGCCAACCCAGACCACTCCCAGGCCCATCTTATAATCAATCAGGATTCATGTGGTTGATTCATATTTTGAAAACGGCATGAAATTATGGAAACCAGTTTCCTGGCTACACTGTACTTTTCAAACCATTCGAATCTTAGGAAGCTAGAGTTTCCTAATATGCTTTTCCCTCCGTTCTTTCTTTATTTTCTTAAAGTAGGCTCCACAGCCAGCATGGAGGGGCCTGAATTCACGATCCTGAGAGCAAGACCTGAGGCGAGAGCAAAAGCCAGACAACTCAACCAACTGAAACACCCAATTGAAACACTTTCTCCTCCTTTAAAACAACAGGGTCATCTCTTGGGATCCAATCCTGTGACATAACCTGCCCAATTACACAGCAAGGCAGAGAAAGGAATCACTGGACCCCCCAGGTCTGTGTACTTCCCATTCAGAAAAAGACCACACTTGTGTTTTCCGTTCAGTGTGACGAAGCAGGGAGCCCAGGGGCGTCAGCCAGTTCCCACAGCACAGCCAGAAAGAACCGAGTCAAGGGCAGGCAAGGCTCTGAAGAACTCCTTAGAAGAAGAACAACCCCACAGTCAGGGTTATCACACCCAAGGACAAAAAGGAATTCCACTCCCACACCACCTTATGCCCCCAAGTCTCCAATTCAGGGAGGGGACGGAGACGTGTCAGCCGTAAGTAATTCATTAAGAGCTGGGAGGGCAAGAGCCGGCACTGGGTCTCTCAGCAGTGCCAAGCATCTAACAACACAATTACATTTCATGTTTAGTAACTAAGCATTTACTCTATCTAAGAACCATCCTGAAATTTTCAGGAGGCAAGAGCTTGCCGAGCAAACTCCTGTTCACCCTTCAAAACCCATCTCCTAGAGATCTTCGTAACACCTTCCTGCTCCAGCTGCCAGGCTGTTGCGTACCCTGACCATCTCCAAGTCTCTTCAGTGTTAAATGTCTTGATCGCATTCATCTCTACATTTCTCCAGGTGTGGAACACAGTCAAAAATCAAATATTTAACCAACTGCGTTACAGGATCTCCTTGGTCTAGCACTGCGCATCCTAGTAGGTCACAGGCTTCTTTTCTTTGCTTCCAGTGCTTTGCACAACAGACTCGGATGTTTACGTATACATGTACGTAAACAATGTATTTCCAAAAACAAAAGGAAATTATATGTACGTCTGACCCCCAGGGGACAGGAGTGTGAAGTGTAGATTTTTTGCAGATTTATATGCAGATTTTTTTCAATGGAGTCCTGTAAACGTATTTTCTCTGGTGATTTTCTTAACAATTTCTTTTTTTCTAGCTTGCTTTATTTTGAGAATACAGCCTCTAATACAAGTAACAGGCAAAACGCATCCATCCACCGTGTACACGGTGGTGAAGGCTTCTAGTCAATCACCGGTTACTGGAAGTTAAGCTGTAGGGAGTCTGAAGGCCTGAGGATTCTGACTGCAGGGGGCGGGGGGGTCAGCACCCCTAACCCTCATGCTGTTCGAGGGTCGGCTCTGTAATAGGAAGGGGTCCCTTTTGGAAAGGAGGGAGGGAAGGAAAAGTTATTGGGGAAGTGAAACTGACAGGGTGTGCAAAGTTACTTCTTGTATTTAAACAAAGCTTAAGGAGAAATACACTAACACGTTCCCACTTAGCCTTGGTGGGTACCGAGTCTTACTTCGAGATAATGCTTCACGGGGAAACTAATTCAATAGGAAACGGACAACTCTTCCCTTTAGAAGGCTTCACAGAGGAGGTGACAAACTCAGGGGAACCTGCAGACTGCCCAAGCCAAGCGGGACGGCTTATGGAGGAGATTAAGAACACCAAAAAGGCTTGGAAACCTGCCAGAATCTTGAAAGCCAGTGCCCACTGTTACTTGAGGGCGGTGAGAAGTACTTTTAAAAACTGGGGCCGCAGATAAGGCCACAACTCCGCAAGCCCTTGTTTCGGCAGATACCTGAGGGCTGCACCACGGACAGGAGGGCCATGAAGACCCTCCAGGAGCACGCAACGAGACACGGAACCACGGCTCCTACACAAGCACACTCAGGAGCCGGAGCGGGCCTGTCCCACCGAGTGTCTGGGCCACAGTGGGCTAAGGCCAGGCAGCTCCTGTGTCTGGCCAGGGAGAAAGGCTTCCTATTTTTGGCCTGTACCATCAACCTGGGTAAAGCTATTAAACAGCACTTGGCAAGAGTGTTCCGCCCATATTTTGGGGTAACCAGGGGCATGCACGTGAGCAGTGAGCCCGCGCTGGGGAGAAGCCGCAGCACCCAGACCCTGGAGGAATGTCAGCCACGCCGTGCACCCCGTGGGGCTTTCTACAGACAGGAAACAGAACATTTAGGGCGCCTCGCCTAGAAGGATCTTCTCCTCCGGAATTTCTAGTTCCTTCTCACTTGAAGTCAGGCAGATGCAAGTCACTGTTAGGCATACAGTGAGTAAGACGACCTTCCTGAAATGGAGTAAGAGGGACACCGAGGAAATCCGCAAAGGACCGGAGCAAGGTCGAGCGGTGGGGGGGTGGCGGGCGGACTGAGGCGTCTGTCCTGGCTCGTTCTAGGAGGACCCGTCGTGCCTGAACTTCAGGCATCCTTCCCCACGGCTCCCATGCCCCTCGTGGCGCCGAAGGTGGTCCAGCACCTGGACGGCAGGGTGGGGAGGGCCCCCGGGCGGCTCTGCCTGGGCTCTCCCACCCTCCCCGCTGCGGCGGGCATCTCTCATGGAACAGAACGCCCACAGACTCGCACTTACTCCGTTGAGTTCTTCTCATGCTACTTCTCGCATCTGACCTGCCAGCTCCTTCCACCACTTGGAGCCTGTCTGAACCCCAGCTGGCTTCTGTGCTCTGACTCACATGTGGGTCATCCAGGCTTTAAAACTCCCGCCCTACTGTCCTGCCATGAGCAGTGGGGACTGCTTTACCTGCTGGATCTAAGTGGAGCTCCTCTCCCCCCTCGGCCCCCTCACTGTCACTGTCCCCAGGCTGGTGCAGTACAGCTCAGCTTGGGCCATTCTTAGAAGGGAAAAGACCCTTGAGGGTAGATGTGGACAGAGCCAACGGCCCAGGCATCAACATTTACCACTTAAACAGAAAACCTGAAAGCAGTCCGGCAAGATCACCCCTTAGGCAATTGAAGGGCCACTGGGAAGGGCCACCGGGAAGAGCAGGAGCAGGACACCACGCAGGAGAATCCCAGGCCCCATGGGTGAGGATGACCAGCCCGCTTCCTAGGCCTCTGCCCTAGCCGGAGACAGAGAAGACCGCACCAGCTTCATGGGGGAAAGGGCCCTTCCAAAGAGATAAAGAAGCCCAGCCTAGGGCCAGTGTCTGTCAACTACTCAGCAAACACTAGTCATCATTCAATTCAGCACTCGGCTCTGGGACAAGCTCATGGTCACTGGCATTTTCTAAACCAAACTCGTCTCTGCCCACATCCTGAGATAAATGGTTCCCATTTGACCCAGGATGCAATACTCCTAACTGGGTCCCTGAGCCCCACACCCCCCCATCCTGCCTGGCCCTCACCTCAGTGCACCCTGTGCCCAGAAAAGAAACAAGAGACCAGGGAAAGCATCTGGAACCCCAGCCTTCCCTCTTGGCAGTGCTCCTTTGACACAGATGCCGCCAACCGGAGCTCTCAGGAGGGCCCCCATCCTTAGGACACTGATGACGGAGCCATGCTGACATAATATGTCGGCACCCCGGTGCCTGCCCACCTCTCCATGGCCCCCAGGAACCCCTCCATCCTGCTGCCCGTCTGAGCCCCAGGGTGGGGCACCCCAGCCCACAAGACTGGCCCATGGGGCTGCTGAGAGAGGGGCCCACAGAAACGAAACTCAAGCCAAAGCTTCAGAGAAAGCTCACCCCACCTCTCAAGGGCCTTAGGTGGGGTCCCCAGGGAGCCCATTGTGACCTGAAGGTCAGTGGGTCCACCCCTAGGCAGACCTGTCTCGGTCTATTCTCCCCTCCCGCTGGACACCCAGGCCCCCGGGGAGCATCAGTCTGAGAGGGCAGTGACCCTTAGTCACGGGACCACAAGAAGGATGCGAGGGCATGGAAAGGAGGTGCCAGGGGCTTTCCCTGATATCGACAATGTGTCCTCTTAACATCTCAAGTTCAAAGGCAACAGATAGGGAAAAGCCTCAGGCAGACATGAAACCTGAAAGTTCATGGAAAAACCAAACTCCCGCCTCGTGAAACGGGCCTGCCTGTATCACAAGTCCTCCCAGCCAGGTGGACGGACACACGCCCACAGAGGTCACATGCCACGAGCACCCTGGGCCCCTGTTCCAGAACGACAAGGGCAGGGCGGCTGGTTCTCTGTGTCCACACCCGGTCCTCCGTACCAGCCCCCGCTTCACACTCTGGCCACTGGGAGGGTGGTCTCTCCACTGGGAGGGTGAGACCTACCACCTCCAGTTGTGACCCTCACTCTTCAGGGTCCCTCTGAGGATGTGTGGTGTGGGGCAAAGCAACCCACAAGACTCTGGAGGTGGCACCGGGGTCTCCCCGCAGACTAGGAAGAGCCAGGCAATCTCTGCGCCTGGGGAGCAAGGTGGGAGCGGGAGGGCCAGCAGGGGTGGGGTGCTGGTGCTGCGGCCTTCTGCCTCGGAGCATGGGGGGCTGCAGGGAGGACCTACCCTGCCATGGGGATGCCAGGCCAACACTGCAATGCGTAAGCCCCAGGGGCCCAGACGGCGCCCCCCACCCCTCTGCCACCCAGACTTTAATTATTAACTCTCCCTGGGAAAGTCTAGCCCATCCCGCCCGGATCAGTACAGAATTCTGGTTTGGCGTTACGTGGGGAAAAGAGCAAACAGGGGACGACGTCCTCCAGAGAGCAGAATGTTCCGCGCACGCTGGACAGGACGTAGTGGACACGATGCGATTGGAGACGCCGGCGCCCCAGTCCAGCCAGGTTACTCCTCCCCAGGACTCAGGTCTACTTACGACTGCCTGATAATAAACAAACCATATTAATTAGCTTTGAAACAATTAGCCTTTATTCAGGGGAAGGGAAAAAAACACCCCAACAACCCTGCAAGCTAATTCTTTCCAGGTCCCTCTACGGCCCACGCTGGCATCGAGACACTTGGGGTCAAATCAACACTTCGTTATAATCCCCCCAATGTCCCAGAGTTTCGACTTCAATAAGAAAAATGCCCTCCAGGCAGGAACTTTACATACACAGTCTTTGTGGCGAGTGTTTATGGAAATTTTGTAATATTAAATACGTTCAGCTGGTTTTAAGTCTTAAGAAAGTAAAGGCCCAACAGCCAAGATTTTAGAGCTCTTGTCTTCACGAGAAGGGCAGCCAGTGGAAAACTGTAAGGGGAGACTTGGAACTCTGCCATTTTTTTAACGAAAACAAAATAGGATAGTTTCTCAGTGTTGTCTCAGATGTAGTCAATTAACTTGTCTCTTTCTCTGCTCTGTTCCCAGATTTTTACTTCTGTGCCCTATAAGCCCGCACATCTGAGACAGGCCAGGTGACCAGCGGAGCGAAGCCTTGTAATGCTGGGCAGGGGTGGCAGGAACGCCCCGTCCCGAGCGGAGGGTCCACCGGGGAAATAAACAAGGACACGGGCAGCCAGGTTGCAGGAAGCCTGGAGACAACTGTAAAAATGACCACGGAAAGCCCATCGATCAACGGGTGCGGCTGCTCAGGCCTGGCAGAGGCCACGGTTTTGGGGGGAAAATAAATAGATCCATAAGCATCAACCCACACACGCAATGACATCATTTTGTGTAGTCAAGCTGCGTTCCCACACCCCAAACTGCCCAGCTGGCCAGGGAAGGGAAGGCAGCTGGCCTGAGCCGTCTGACCCTCGGCTCACAGAAGCCTGTCTGAGAAGTGGGAGACGCCATGAGGCTGCCTTGTTAACTCTGAAGGGGCCAGAGGAGTGGAAGGAATCCCTCGCAGGGGCCCGGGACCCCCTTCAAATCAGCCTGGCTCTCAGGGAAGCCTGGCCTTGGAGGCCTCTGCTGAACCAGTACCAGGACCCACTTTCCAGCCTGGGAGGACCGCGGATAATCCCACACGGCCAATCAGACGCCGGGAGCTGGCTTTTCGTGGTTCC
Organism: Mellivora capensis; assembly: GCA_004024625.1. Taxonomy (NCBI): domain Eukaryota; kingdom Metazoa; phylum Chordata; class Mammalia; order Carnivora; family Mustelidae; genus Mellivora; species Mellivora capensis. The sequence goes on along the minus strand of PISX010024913.1, from coordinate 1,722 downwards.
CGAACAGTAACTGAAGAGGAAACCTAGAGGCCGAAGCACACAGCCCTCTGGAACCTGCCAGGAGGGCAAGCAGAGACGGGCTCCCTGAGGACAGAGCCCAGCTGGTGGAATCTTCCCGGCCATCTGGAAGGCAGGCCCTGGCCCGGGTTTTCTCGGCGGTAGAGTGGTGGGCCCCACAGAGGAATCTAAGCTCCTTTCCCGCAGACACCCCATCTAAACCCCCAGTGACAAAGGGTCCGACGGGAAGCAGGGGGGTCTCCTGATGCTCGGTCCCACCGCAACATCCAACCTGCAGGCTGATGGTCTTCAAGATAAAATCCACCGATGACAAAGCGGAATGCTGAAGGGTCAGCAAGACTAACCACCCCACACGGCGGTGGGATGGCAGGGCTCCTCTTCTGCAAAGTGAGATTTCATCCTTCACTCCGTTCTACCCCCAGGTAGGGTCAGAGGAGAGACCAGCATTTACATAAAGTAAGAAACCATCTAAGATGTCCCCTCCACAGTTAGGTAACTCTCACTCCTGGGAAACAACAGACATATACCTGCATTTGCTGTACCCGTATATCTGGCAGTACGACACCTGTACCAACAGCTTATATACTTTTAAAAAAATTAAATACTTAACATAGGAAAAATACGTTACGGGGAAAAATATGAAATATGCAGAATAATCCAATTGTAATTTTAAAATATTCTTTAAACGGTTTTCATTTTCTGCGTGTATACTTCTATATAAGAGACAAAAATTACATCCAAAGGTTCATTTCTCTATGCTAAGATTAAAGATGGTTTTTTAAATGTGAGTCTTTTAGATCATGAAAATCATTTAATTTTCTGCATACTCGCCTATATTTCTCCATGTCCTACAAAGAGCAGACTTCCTACTACCTGGAAAATGCACAGCGAAGATGCTGTGGGCGCTTCCGTCAGGAGGAAGGAAGCTGAAGCTGGGAGGACAAAACGGGAGTCCCCACGTCATTGCAGCCAACTCCCTAGGTGGGTTTTGAAGCAAGTAAGGTATCCGCCACATCCTTGAGCAAGTTCAATCTGTAACAGGGTGTCCCTCCGGCAGACACCGATGCCTACGTTTGAATTCCAGTGGCCCAGCCACCTGGAAGAATTGGGGGGGCACCAACAGAGGGGGATCCCTGGGCTCCGATGGGGAGCTTGCCACCCCATGCATCCCAGGGCTGCTGGAGAACGACACAGCACTAGTGGTAGAGAACAGAGCAGACTTCTCAGCAGGCTTGGCCAAGTTCTTGGCCATGGATCAGACTGCAGAGGAACAAGCACTGGGAAGTACTAGGGGACTGAGAGCAGAGTCCTCAATCCCTAAAGAATGACATACACAAAGAGTGATCGGCTTTCAACATCCACACGATCCATCAACTGGCTCCACGTGGAAATCAGAGCAGGGCAGCGAAGCTGGGTCAAATTCAGGCGGACGGGTAACCCCTGCTCTCCCCACCTCGTGCCCTCACCCCAACCCTTCTATATACTATAGAAGCCAATCACGGCTGTGCCAGCACGGACACAATCCGATTTTTATGTTGGAGAACGGGGACTCCAACCCACAGTCAAGAGCCTTGGAAGGAGGCCGTATGTGGTCCTGGAAAAACTGCTCGTCCTCAGGACGCCTTCCTCCGCTGAGCCCAGGGGGTGACCATCGGCTCCTCGTTTGTGGAATTACTGGGACACAGCGGGTGAGGCTCTCAGAGC
>PISX010024912.1:0-26983 GCA_004024625.1 Mellivora capensis | reverse complement strand
TAAAAAGATTTGAATTATGTGTTTGCTATTAGTTCATTGCTTGACATTCCATATTTCTTATTGTTCAGAACATAAGAATATGCATGCTTATACATTTTTCTAAGTTCCACTTATTGGTTAGTGTTATTTGAAATATAATATGAAAATGCACTTGACGAGTTACCCTGGAGGTGACATAGCCATTTTCAGAGAAGTATGAACATCAAGTATTCATGGCAGAGCAATGTTCCCTTTTTGATTTGAGTTTTCTAATATCTTCAAATGCCACTGTACACCAATAACAATTTATTTTTTGGTGGCACAATTGGTCATGTGGAAAATATTTTTTGTGGATTTAAAAGAGCACATATATTCACACATATACTTTACAGTCGGCCCTTGTTCAGAATAGAATTTCATGTAGATTGCAGATATCCTGGACTGTGTCTCGTTCATCTCTGAGGGTTCACGCCCAGCAAAATTCCTGACACAACATCAAGGCTAGAGATGTGTTTGCTGAATGATTAAACATGTCTCTTGAGTCCTCTCAGGATGAGAGCTGGTGGGGTTTACAGACACAAACCCCAATCCCAGCTTCAACTGCAACAAACCCGAGAGAGGCTGAGTTCCCTTCCATTCCAGGAGAATGCCACCCCAGAATACCACAGGGGACTGTATTGTGGGGTTTACCCCATCTATAAACTGAGTATACAATCCAGTTATTGGTGAGGTAAGAGTATCTCTGAGAGATATGAACTGTGTCTTCTCCTGAAGAAGAAGCAAATTTAATGTGAGCGGCAGCATTTTGTTGTTGTTGAGAATAATCCTTTACTCTGAGATGATTTTGAAGGGTAAATTTTGGGTAAATTTTGAAGGAGGAAAAGAAAAATAATTTTGAGAGCATGGTGTGTGGTGTCCTCAAAGTTGTGCTTCTTAGGAACAGACCACCTAAAAAAAAAAAAAAAAAAGTCTTTCTTTCTACCCAAAACTACAGGGTTGAATAAATAGCCTCTCCTTGCTGACTCTGTCTACATCTGCCGCACTTTTTACCCAAGAATTCTGAAGAGACCTGCAGAGATACCGTTTGACTCTATGGCACAGCAATAGAACTACCACGTAGAGAGATCTTGGTCAAGGTCAGCGTAACTATTGTGGTGAGATTCAGTAGAAAAGAAAGAAACTAACAACCTACATTATTTAATTTTCTTTCTCATTGGATAAAAACTGTGACAGTGTGTGTGCAAGTTAAATGGTAGAGAGATGACACACATTTTCATTCCTATTTCCAAGGGTAGCAAAGATTGCAATGAAGGATAAATCAAAATGCATTTAACTGACACCGTGTTTTCCTCTCAGAGGGGAAAACCATTTTACCCTGCATTCTTATTTTATTGTTTATTGTAGGCTTAATGCTACATGTTAACACATATATTTGTCTCAGAGTTTTATCCATTTTCCTTAAGAATTTGATACCTACTAAAATTTAAATGTTTCTGGAGAAACAGGATTGGAAGTTGCTATCAAGTCCTGAGAAAGGCTTTGAATACAAGTTTTCATGGGCATTGGGGTGAGGGTAGAAAAAGAAAACATGAAAATGTAAGACATTAAACTTCAGAGACAATAAAATTAGGGTCTTGGCTAGAAGCAGGAAAGCCAATATTACTACACTGTTAGTTTGCCGTGGACTAGATATGCCATATAATTTATCTACATGTCTGTATGTCCACAAAACATCAGGAATACATGTAGGCAGAGCTGGCATTTTTCTAAAATAAATATCAAGAAATAAATTCTTCAGATTATGCTGTATTTTAAAGATCTTTAAAGAATTTTCATAAAGATCTAAAACATCTAAATCTACATGGAATTTCCCCCTATATCTTATCCACCCCTCGTACAACCTCTCAGTATCATAGATAAATTTCAAAGTACAACCAGATGGGAAACCGATGACTGAGAATAATTCAGGAGAGCTGGCAAATAAATGTTCTAAAAGATGGAAACTTTTAATGATAAATGTGGGTGAAACTTGGTGTGAGTATAAAGACAACATTCTCTTAAAATATTTAGAGAGATCAGTTTCTACTTGTATATCCTCTTAGGAACCTATGTTGCTTTCATAATGTGTAAGAGTTAAAATTCAGCATGATTTCTATGTGCTTTGACTTTTTTTTTTTGGTCTGAATTATATACGGTTGAGTCTAGAATGTTGGAAGTCAGATCCTTCCAATAACTTTGTGATAATTCTTCCTAACATGTCAGTATCTTCTGGTATATGAGCTTCTCAACACTGATGCCTGAATTCTATAGAGCAGCATAAGTAGGTCAGCATGGGAAACATGCAGTTGAATCAGATACTGATCATTCTCTCAAGTTTCTAAATTGTATGGAATTTGAAAATTTACAATAACATAGAAGAGCAATAATATGCTTTTAAAATGAATGGCAAACAGGTGATATATTAGGAGACTTTACCTGATCTATTTATCATTCCTGAATTATGATTTGACCTAAAGAAGGATGTATCAATGTGTTTCCTGGGAAGTTTTAGAAAATTACAGAGATAAGTAGAAATTTTATAACGTGTCCTTTTTAGGGAGAATTTATATATATATTTTTGTTTTAATTGCATGTTCACATACACATACTCCAGGGCCCCAAGGTTTCCTATTCTCCAGAGCAATCATTTTTATCTCTTCAAGCTGGTTCTTTTGGAATTTATCTCTATTTCTTTCATTAAATAACATGCTTATGTTGTTATTTCCTAATTTTTCAGTTTTAAGTGTCTATGGACTTCCCCCTATGAAAGATGAAGGTTTCCTTCTCTTTCATCACTTCAGCCCACCACACACAGGCATATCCTTTCTGTCCCCACCCCTACCACCTTATTACTGTATTTATATCAAACCTCCCCTTGTATCATTCTTCCATATTTACATCCTCATGACTATGTAAGTACTATTCACAGCTGAGTCAAGTACTTATGCTACAATAACTCTTCCTTTCCTGCATAATTTCTGTTTTCTCTAGTGACAATGTTGCCTTCTTTTTACATTAACATACAGTTACACAAATCATAATGTCTCTATTGAAAAGAAACAATCTTGTATACCTAACAATGCCCCCGAATATTTTGAGTAAAATGGCAGTGGAATTTATACAGATTTACTTGACCAAGACAAAGGCATATGACAAACTTTGGCCAGAGAATTTTTACCCAATTTGGATACATGAAAGGTAGGATCTGTGTACCCTACATTCACCTGTGCCTATAAAGAGACAAGTCCAGGGAGACTCACTGACTTTCCATTCACTCTGCACTTGTCATCTAGACTCTGCCTTTAGTATCTAGATTCAATCAAGAATTAAAGATTAGTTCATGGTTAACTGGGAAAGTGAAATGGAGGGAATCAGAGAGCATGATCAGATTGAAAATTTAACAACCTCTTTATAAAACCAGAAGCAGGGGCACCTGGGTGGCTCAGTGGGTTAAAGCCTCTGCTTTCAACTCAGGTTGTGATCTCAGAGTCCTGGGATCGAGCCCTGCATCAGGCTCTCTGCTTGGCAGGGAGCCTGCCTCTCTGCCTACTTGTGATCTCTGTCAAATAAATAAATAAATAAATAAATAAATTCTTAAAAAATAATAAAATTTAAAAAAAACAGAAGCAAAAACTTATAATCATGTTATACCTGGGAAAAATTTTAAGAACCATTTAGTCCAAAACAAATACTTAATATGAGGAAACAGAGTGCTTGACTCAAAGTCTGTGAAAGTGTATGTGCACATGTGTGTTTAATTCCCACTCTAATTTAACATGTAACATTGTAACATTCTAATGATATGTAGACAAATTACAACATGTTCTTTATAGTAAGTAACATGTAATTACATATTGTTCTCACATAAGTATAATTAGGCTAGAATAAAGGTAAAGAGATTATTAATTAGCATATAATAATATTTAAAAAGTTCTCCAGATTTCTCATTTTTAAATTTATTAATAGGCATGGGCAAAAAAATTAATTTTTCCTATACTATTAATATTCCTTGAGACAGGACCACATTGATAATCCAAACACCATTTTATTATTATAAAATATTGCTGGACTTACTTTCAAGAAAACGCATAAAAGAGTTTAATAGTCCTATCCTATTGGAAAGCATGTTCTTTTGAAAATAAAAATAAAACGCATGAGGGAAAGCACTTAATCATTCCCCTGTAATTTCTATCAGCTCAGGAAGCTAGACTAAGCAATTAACCACCACACAAATACTTGGCTTTTCATGGAAAAAATAAAAAGCTCTGTTTCTTAATTTCTTGAGCAATATACTTAATAAGCTATATAGTTAAGTGAGTCTCATAAGGCATTAACAGGAAAGATACAAGTACTATATAAATTTCTGCCTGAGTATCTCCCTACCATCAAGAGAAAAAAACAATGCAATATTAATTTCAGTGAGACATTACTAGACCATTTTAAAGACTGTGGCATTTTATGGCTGGTGAAAAAGAAGAAAAACCTTCAACAAATGTTGCCAGATAGGTGATGACACCCCATCCGTGAGGGCCATCGTATAAGGTTGGATCCTTATTAAAGGACTGATCAGTTAGTTGTATGGCCATGCCTAAGGGTAAGGGCTAAGTGTTTAAGTATTGGGCCAAACTACTGAGTCAAGGTTGTCTCTTTTCACTGAAAGTGGGGGGAAAAAAAGGGAGCAATCATTTGGTCGAAACTGAGAGAAACAATTGTAAGATGAGCAGCTGAGAATCTAAGTGTAGCAGGAAAAGAGTTATTAGGACATCCCAAGTAATTCAGTCTCTCGTTCCAAGGGAGCAAAGTCCAGTGGGAATGGAGCCAGAAGGGAATCAGATGCTGTAAATTTCAAATACGAGGACAAAATGGAATCTGCACCAAGACTACAGAATAAGGAGCAGAGGCATGGACTGAGGTCAGAACAGTCATTAACACTGATAGAATTTGGGTTTCTCAGACCAAGACTTGATCGTTCAGATCTTGACAGTGAGACCTTATGCTACTACATGCATTTTGGTCTTAACTGGTGACAGAGAGGATCATTTGCAAGCTCCAGGGTCTCACAGACCTGGGAGTGTATTTGAGAAAATATAAAAGGAACTCATGGCTCATTTTCAAACACCAAGACACCCTGCCTTTCATCACTGCTACCCACCAAATCAGATCACTGACTATCTGGTCCAGGTGAAATACGGGGTGAATAATAAGTGACAGGAATAGTTCTAGCCCCGAGGCCACCGTGCAATGGGCAATGACATGTAAGCAAATCATACAAATGCTGAGGTGGCAATAGTATGCTCCCTGTTTGAAATTTACATTCTGTACCTAAATATTTACCAAGTTCAATATTTTTCTAACTTAGCACCTAATTTTAATCTTCTATTTGAGCCTTTATAGCTTGCTTTATTTAGGCCTTCATCATATCTTCTCTGAACTATTTGAATTAATGTCTAAGGGGAAAAACAAAAAAAAGAGTTATAATAGTCGAACTTTATGAATATAGCCACTTTCTACATTTTAGTGTAGATGAACTTTGTTTTGTTTAGTCTACATTATAGAAGATGCTGAATAGCATTGTATCTGATGATAAGAAATCAAAACCTATACATAAGCTTAAATTAGGGTAAGGTGATCTAATTGTCGAAAATAAAGGCTTTTGCGTCAATCATCCAAGAGATCGATTCCCAGCTTTGCCACTTACCAGTTGTATATTCTTTGCTAATTTGTTTAACCCCTGTATGCTTCTTTATGTTCAGCAGTAAAGTATGGGTAATAAAAGCACCTACTTTGTAAGATTTCTGTTAGGCTTAAAAAAGATATACAAAGCACATATATGTATTATGCATGTATATGCATACATAAAGAATACATAAGTATGTCTATGTATCTAAAAACAATACATACATACATATGTATATATTTTGTAACAGATGAAAGAGAGACAGAGAGAGAAAGGAATTTTTCACAATACCTGACATTATATGCCCTCATACATATTATCTTTAGCAAGAGAACATCTTAAAAGTTAAAGGACATTCAACAGCTTTGAAACAAATTACAGGTTATTTGTAGTCAAAAGGCTGAATTGTAGGCTTACTAAATACATACTGTAAAGACTATAACCCAGAGGCAGATCCGTTTGAGCACCAACAAAATCACAAACGGTTTTTATCTTGGGAATTCCACCAGTTCACCTCCCACCTCAAATGGAAATTCTCCAGCCTTCCTGATAGCCATTTAACCTCCACTTGGTCAAAAAGTTTACTTTTTCAAAGAACTCACTGTTGAACAATTCCACCAAAATGTTTCCATTATGTTGTAAGTGTTTTCATTATATTGTGTTACAATCTTTAATGAGCTTTGTGTTCCAAACTAGTGGCAGGTAAATGGTGACATAGGATGGAAAAAATTATTCTTTGGTGTAAGTATACTTAGTGGACTTTCAGCTTTTCCTAACATCATCCTTTTAATTGCTTTTCTGGTTAGTGAGAAAAGCTAAGGTTTGAAGAGGACAGAAAGTAGCTTTGAAACCCAGTGGTGATACCTAAAGCTATATAAACTTGGACAAATTACTTTCTCTCCAGCCTTCAATGATCTCATCTCTGAAATCAGGATGATAATTTCCTGATTAAGAAAGGAAAGAAAAAAGAAGAAATCAGGAGGGAAGAAATAAAACTAATGTGTTTGTATGTTGTGCTCACCCAGCTCTGTGGTGGGCATTTCAGGCACTGAATCATTAAAATGCATATTAAACGGATATTATCAAGAATAGGGATGCCTGGGCAGCTCAGTCATTACTGTTGATCTCAGGGTCATGAGTTCAAGCCCTGTGTTGGGCTCCATGCTGGGCATGGAACCTATTTAAAATATAGTAATTTTACAGTTAAAAAAAATTTCTACAAAGGTTAAATAAATTCCCGACACTTATGAAGCTAGGAAATGTCCATATTTATCTTAAACCATTATGTAAGGACTTCCACGGGCAGATTTATGAGACTGTCTCATGGGAATGATTTTGTAATACTAGTCTTATAACTTACTTTTTAAAAAACTTAAAGAAAATTTCTCTCCGTTAATATATAAGTAACACCAATAAGTTCAATGAATTATGTTGAACTTTGCCTTTAATTGCTGTTATAAAATATAAAATAAATCTTGGGACGGCGGGGTGGCACGGTGGGTTAAGCATCTGAATCTTGGTTTCAGCTCAGATTGTGGTCTCAGGGTCATGAGATGTAGCCTCACATCTGGCTCAATGCTCAGAGCGTAGAGTCTGCTTGTCCCTCTCCCACTGCTTCTCCCCCTGACTTGCATGCTCTCTATCTCTACAATATAAATAAATCTTAAAAAAAAATCTTTACGTTAATATTACTTTTGCATGAAGCACTTGGGAAAATTGCATGGTAATGGTTAAGGGGTGATATGAACTATACATTATAAGACAAAAATAATTCCAATAAGTATAGGTTATTCTCCCACAGAATAAAAGCAATTATTCACTGAAAGGAAAAGAAAAAGATGGTCAACTGATTTCAACTCCTTTCTTAAAAAAAGGACATACTTGCAGAGCAAGGATATAATGAAACTACTGCTAGCTCAGGTAAGACTAAGATCCAGCCAATGACCTTAATCTTTCTGAGGTTCACTTTTTTCCTCTGAAAAGTGATGATCAAATCACCTTCCTTGTGCCTCTTGAAAGTATGATGTAGGTTTCAAATCAGATAATATATGTGAAAGTTCATGAAAACTATGAAAATCTATTCAAGTACAAAGGATTATTATTAGTCATGCAGATAAAACAGCCATGTGTATATATTCTTTCAAAAGTTTTGACACCTTGAAAATGAGCATACTAGGTACTATGCCAGGTGCCAAGGCTACACAGATGGATCAAACATGTTCCCTAAGTATTCAGGGACTCTATATCAAAAGCTTTGGACATATTCATACTCTTTGATTCAATAAATCCACTACTGGGGATTATTTTCCACAGAAAAAAATCCTAAATAAGGGGGGAAAGGTCATATGAGAAAACTTTTGTTGTTTGGTTATTTGTAACAGCAAAAAGTATTTGAAATGATACAATGATCAATCATAGGCATATAGCTAAACTACATAGTTGTATTTTCTCAGTGAAATATTAACACCAATAAAATTATGATTATAAAGATATGATTGGAAAGTGGTTTTGATCTAATTGTAAGTGGAAATAACCAGAAGATTTTTAAGTTAACTGTAATTACCAGTAGGTAAAATTTTATAAAGTAAGTATTTTTATAGGGGAAAATAATGAAAGGAAATACACGGTTATCAGTTATTGTTAAATTTGGTTGTTCAAAAATTCAAAGGGGGGCTCACTTCTACCTTTTGTAACTTTCAATAGATCTTTATTCTGATGACTTTTATATACAATTATAGATATAATCACACGATACTAAGGGGTGGGCTTAGTAATGGATTATATCATTGCTAATATACATAAAACTCAGATAATTTTAATACTCTCTTGATACTGTCATAAAAATCACTGAAAAAATAACATATGCCAAAAATTCCCTCAACAACTTAATTTAAAATACATAAACCATGCTTTAATTAATAATTCTCTAGGCTAGCAAATTAAAACAAAATACTTTTCTAATTTCTACTCATTATGTTCCCAACATTAATTTAAACTGGCCTGATTTCTTTTACAAAGTTAACTTTTATGACCAATGCATTTTGTCAAGATCAAAACCTAAATGCATGAAGAATTAACCTTGTACAATAATGAATTAACAAGATCTGAGAAAGATAAAACGAATCACTAAATGATTATCGTTAACAAAAAGTTCCACTCTGCTCCCTTATGGAGAATGATAGAACACTCTTTTATTGAACTCCATTATCCTAATGAGAAGATATTCTACACTTGATCATAGCCAAAAGGCTGGAGAAGATATTGTAATGACTTTCTGCCAGTGCTTAATGAAGAGATTTCATAATTATTGAAACCACATCTGTTTGATTAATGAGTCTCTTCCAAGACCCATGCACCCTTGGCTATTTGGTGGGTGGCAGAAGGCACAGACTGCCTAGAAACTTTGGTTTCTCTTTGGAGAAGGGAAGCCTTCTCCACAAATGGCAAATGCTGTTCTCTGTGGACTTTTAAGAAGGTGAAGTTTCTACTTTGTGCAGCCTTTGTTTAAATCTCAGCTCAGTTAGTTACTGACTAGTGTCCCTGGGCAGGCCACTTAGTTCTCTCTTGTCTCAGTTTCCTTTTCTGGGAAATAGAATGATATCGACCTCACAGTGTTATTGTGAGGATAAAACAAGATAATAAATTAAAAGCTCTTGGAATAATGCCTTGCATAAGAACTAACTCTGGGTACCTAGCAATGGGCATGTTTCTAAATAAGGTGAAAATTCGGGAATCCACTTGACTCTTGATACTGTTATGAGTATCTAGTGATGATGTATCTAGTGATGATGGAATGTTTCTGTTAATGTTTCTATGCTCTCCGAAGGATTCTTCTCAGATGCTCTGACTTACAATGCCCTAGAACACACAAACTGGACATTCCAAATTTGTTCTAACAAAGAGACCAGAATAGGAAGTTGCACAGTCACATCTTGATTATTAAAAACAAACAAACAAACAAAAAAGCACATCATTACCATTTGTTTTATATAATGTAAGTATTCTTTCTACAGAGGACCAATTCTTTCCATTGTTCTCAGCCCTCAATTCTGGAAGTAAAGGGGAGACTAAAAAGGTTTAACTTAAGCTACGTTCTTAGGGAAACTATTCCATGTGCAAAATTACACTAGTAGAAAGGCCCTGATATTTAACCTCCCACTTTTCCAAAGTATTCACTCACATAACTGGGCTCCCCTGGAAACACGCTACCACCATCAAAAATAAAGAGCCATGAGTTCTCCTGCACTTGGTAAGAAGAAAGGTAGTTCCAAAATTGGAGGTTTTAGTAAACTACATGAAACACCTGCAGAAAGGTGCTGGCGTCTTAAGAGTTTTGTCCTCACAACTCCCATTTTCAGACACTGAGAAAAGCAATTTGCTCCTTGAAATGTTGACATAAAATCCGTAGCACAGTGCTAAGTACAACGTGACAACCTGTAACTAGTACTCAGCACACAGTAACTCCTTGGTAAATACTTGCTAATTAAATGGGAAAAGCAGGTGAGCCAAAATCAGGATCTGATCTTTCTACTAATTTTAAATAATGAGAGAAGAATTAGCATTAAAATGGAAATCCTTGAATGTATCCCTTAAAATAAGGCTTACTTCCTTGATAATATTTCGTATAGATCTCATTTAAGTTTAATCATTTGATATTTAACTAGGTTGTCAAGAATCTTGTTCAAATAGCATTTAAGATTACATATATCTTTGATTGAGACAACTACTAGCTTAAAGGAGAAAACTTTTCCTGAATTCTTGCAAACTGAAGTCAAAATCATTCACAATGACTCCTACAAGTTAGTGGTAAGGTAACATTTTCCAGACGGTTTCTGTTTCTGTCATGATTTGGGGCATGGCTTCCTCTTGGCTGCAGTTCCCTGTGGCTTGGTGCTTGAAAATAATCAGGTCTACTCTATGTACATCATGCATTAGTGCTCACTGAAGGCCATGTAATGTCATATTACAACTTTATTCACGTAATTTTATGCGGAGGGTGGTGCCATAGATGTTTATGATTTTAAGACAAATACTTAAGTCAATGCGTAGTCAGGAGTTTAGAGAAGATAGTGCATTATGATCGAGCTTCCAAAATGTCCTTCTAAAATGATTTTTTTTAGCTGAATACAAAAATATACATGTATAACTTGATCCAAGTGTCAGCGCAAAATAAGATGCTTTTATAAACAAATTCTGGGGACGACAATTCTCCCTGGTGAAATAGGTCATGGTGTCAGGTTCAGAAAAAAAAGGGCATCTGCAACGTCTGCCAATTAGGTCCACTGATGGTTCAATTTTAAAGGCGACAAATGAGCCATCTTGTCAAGTCTCTTGTCATATAAACTCATCTGTATCCCCTCTGGACACTGACACACATTCCCCATAATAAGAAGAAAGGGGAAATTTTAATTCTAATTCACGAGCATTGTTCTTTACTAATCAATTCCACTGTGTCCGAGTTGATAGCATATTGACTGATGCACCAAAGTTAATTCTGGATTTCAGATTACGAAAAAGAAGTATCATGCAATACCTATCAGAGTTTCAATGCAGAAAAAAATAAAAATTTCGCTATTTTCAGCCAAATATCTCCCAGCTCAAAATTACCTAATTTTTAATGACTTCTGTACTTTAAAAAGATGAAAGCTATTCAACTTTCAGAATCTTGGTCTCCTTTTATGAGATCCAGACCATCTCCTAATGAGAATATTAATAATGTCTTTCAAATATTTGGCCATTTGCCTATTTCTCCTGCTAGTACTTAAAATCAGCGTGCCTATAACAAGTTCACGATTTTCAACCAAGTGCTGGTTCTCTTCCCAAATATTTTCATTAGGGCACTGGTCCTTTCAACTGTGTGTGTCTGTTATCTTTCATATCTGTTTCTTCATTCTTCACACCTAGTAAGTTGCTGGTTTTTACTCTTTTCTCATTACGTCATTTATCTCTTCCTCTTCATTCCTACTGAAATCAGTTCACACTTGTGCCACCGTACCTGTAACCTTCCAATTGCTCTCTCTCTGCCAGCATCCCCCTCTTGAGACTGTCCTAAGGACAATCTCCACACGAACCTTCCCAGTGTCCACATGACAGCACCACCTTCTACTTCACGCGTTACAATGTCTCATTATTACCTTTTGGTCTGGCAAGGAAGACCCCAAATTACATTTATACTCTCACTATATTCCATTAGTCATCTCCACCATCCCCTGACTGGATTAACTTTGTCTATTCGTCCATGAGTCAGAAAGACTCAGGGTGCATGTGCTGGTGATCGGTCATCCGGAGTGGACTGCCGAGAAGTCCTTCTAGAGAAGACTATTTCTTTAGCTATGACGGGAGCTAATAATTCTGGGGATCTATCTCCATCATAGCTGGTTGCTGCTTTGGAGAAATAAATATTATTTATTTATGTTATGGAGAAAGAGATAAATAAAAGGGAACTGCAAACTAAGCAGTCAGTAAACCATGAACGTAAAGGCAGATGGGAGAAATTTCCACAAACTGGCTCCCTGGGGCACTGCCAAAACTAGCTGAAATGTTTTTAATGCAGTCTAAAAGGGGAAGCAAGAGAGTGAAAGCACATAATTATTATTGTTACCATTATCACTGCACTCCGTAATGGTGGTTTGTAAGGAGAGTTTATTATATGGTTTGCAAAACAGGCCAACTCTTCTAGCTAAGTTAATCACTTGCCGCCTGGATTATTGTTCTTGCCCATTGTTGGGTTTCTTCCTCCTGATCTCTTCCACTTCCTGACTCTCCTCCAGCTCTGTCCTTCCCACACCTACACCCTCCCTGTGCCTCTGTTCTCCTGTTTCCCACCTTCTACTGCATCAACTCCCTGCCCATGCTCACAGTCTGACATGACTTGCAAGTCTGTTCCAGTGTTTCTCGAATTAAGCTTGTACTCTGGGGTTGCATGGGTGGTTTCTCTCTCGCTACGCTCAGTCCAACATCAGAGATGTTGCTCACAGTATTTTCTCCATTGAAAAGAGTCTTTTGGCTTTTCACCATGGATCCATAGCCTTTGTTCTTTTAGAGCCAGCGAATATTCTTTGAGATCTGGCCTTTCTACCGTGTGTTTACTAATTTCCTCTATTACAATTATTGGTAATACTCTATTAGCTATAAAATGTATTGACTCACTATGTGTTTCTGAAACACCAAAAATTTCATTCAAGTGTGATACAAGCTAGTCATGTCTAGGTACCCATCTCTGCAATTCTCCTGTTGCTCATAACAGCACAGCAATGGACACACGGTGAGCCGTCAAAAATGACTTGCATTTGATTTCTAAAGTAACCCGGAAAAAATGTTTACTGTTTCATATAAATAAATAGCATACTTAGGATTGTTTTACTTTTCATCACACTTTGATTGATTCTTTTCTTAATGGAATATGAACTCATGGTTAAAAGCTCCCTCTACTGGTTCTCATGAGCATATCAGGAAAAAAGTAAAAAAAAAAAAAATAATAATAATAATAATTCTCCAACATATATTTCCTAAGGCGTGGTCATTAACCTAAACAAATTTCAGAAAACTCAATGATGTGATTAGCCCCTTTTTCCTTCTTTGCTTTTACTCACACGATCCAGTGTCTGTAGAAGTTATGCTACAATAGTTTGTAATCTTTTATTTCTTCAAAGGAAAAGTTTGATTTTTCTTCTGTTCTATATTCTGCTATGCCTCATTCTGGAGACCCATTTCATGTCTACGAATGCTAGCACTTCCTAGGAGGCGCTGTAGCAGAGCGATACAGATCTAAGGTTCTAGAGTCAGGCTGCCTTGTTCTACACTGGCTGTACCCTTTATTAGCAGCAATTAACTCGGTCAAGTCAGTTAATATCTGCTTATCTCACTTTCCTCATGAAAGAAGTGGGGATAACAACCTACCCACCATTGCGGCAGGTTTCAAATGTCCCGGCAAAGCATTCAGCACCAGTAAGTGTCAAATCTTCAGGTGCTTCCTCAAAAGCAGAGAAGGCACACACATACTCACTTGAGTATTTTTCACAGTGTTTGACTTTTTTTTTAATTGTTTTCACTCTCTGAATTTTGCCATGTTTCTGTTGTCAAAATCTTTATATTCTTCCCAACGCTTCTCAATGATCTCATCTGTGTCAGCTTCCATATGGTTATTTCATTTTACAACAATGTGGTTAGAACACTTTCCATGAGATCTACCCTCTGAACACATTTTTAAGTGGACACTAGTGCTGTTGTCTACACACACAATGCTGTGTAGGGCTCTGGAATGGAGGCACCCTGAATAATTGAACTTGTTATCCAAAAGAATAGAAATCGGAATCTCAAAGGGATATTAGCTCTCCCGTGTTCACTGAGGCACTCACTATTCACGATAGCCAAGATAGACCGCGTGAATGCCCACGAACGGATGAAGAGATTTAAAAAGTGGAATAGAACTACAATGAGATATTATTCAGCATTCCAAAAGAAAGGAAATGCTGTAATATGGTTGAACATTCAAGGCATTATGCTAAGTGAAATAAGCCAGTTACAGAAGGACAAATACTACATTTTCTACCAATATGAGGTTTCTAAAATAACCTCTCCCATACTGTTAGGTGTTTTCCAATGTACTTGCTAGATATCACCAAAAATGGCTCACTGTCTGTGCAAAAGTAATTGATCTATTCCTTGCATGAAACATAAAGTAGATTGGCACACACTTTCATGAGTCTTATGTATTAGTCTCATTACATTTCATTGATATCACTGAACAGCCTTTCAACACGTATGAGTTGATTTAATGATTACTGGATTTCAGAATCATAGCTGCCAACTAAGACACCTTTCCTTCAAATTATAATCCTTAAATTTGAGGACGTGTTTATAGATCTGAAGTACAGTTGACCCTTGAACAACATAGGTTTGAACCATGCTTAATGTTTGGATTTTCATGCAGTATGGTGTGAATGTATTTTCTCTTTCTCATGATTCTTTTTCCTTTTCTAAAAAGCTTTATATTAGAGAGCGAAGGGAAGAGAGAGCATGTACATGAATGGGGGGAGCGAGGGATAGAAACCTCAAGCAGACTCCCCACTGAGCTTGAAGCCCCACGTGGACTCGCTCCCACAGCCCATGAGATCATGACCCGAGCTGAAACCAAGAGTTAGACACGTAACCAACTGTGTCACCCAGGCACCCATTATGGTACTTTTAATAACACTCTCTCCCCTAGTTTACTTTAAGAATAAAGTCTATAACAAACACAATATTCAAAATGTATGTTAATTGACTGTTTACATTACCAGTAAGGCTTCTAGTCAACAGTAGGCTATTGGTAGTTAAGTTTTTGGATAGTCAAAAGTATTTGTGGATTTTTAACTGTGTATGAGTCAATGCCCCGGGCCCCCATGTTGTTCAAGGGTCAATCATATACAGTTTGTATAATATAAAGTTTAGAGTATGGAGCCCTGCAGACGGAAGCTTTGGTCCCATAACCTGTCTATCTTTGGCAAAGTTATGTGACTTTCTGCCTTAGGTCTCATGCTTATTTCTATTATTTTCATACAATAATCTATTAAAATAGAATATCATACAGTCTGGCTCTAAGCTCTACCTTTTATCTAACAGATAGATAGCTGAAAATATCTGTATACATGGATGGCAGCGCAGGTAAGATGAACCTGGGGTGTTATCACAATGTATATTCAAGTACATATGTGTTTCAAACTAAGATTTTAAAAGCTTTAATTTATACTTATGTTGATTGGTTTTTTGGTAAAAATGATATTCCAGATATTTATATTTTTGGCCTATCAATGGTGACTTATCATGATACAGCTAAAAAGATTAAGAAGAAGGAAAGGAGAATGCTTTCCACATCAGTTCCAGATTGTTGACATTGCTCAGAGTGAAGGTCATTCCAACTGTAATTGGTTTTGATCTTCATGATATTTTGGAAGCATTTCAGCATATTTCCAAAGACTGTTTCAAATTTAGATTTCATGGTTAAACATCTGGGTTTCTTTCTCGGTCCATTTAGCTGCAGTTAATATATACACCCTCTACTCCTTCAGAAAATAAAAATAGATTTTGTGATAACTCAGGAGGTAAAAGATACCAGCATTATACAAAATGAAGGGGTTTGAGTGACTTAGTTTGGATAGTCAGCTGTAATTCTAGAAAACAGAGTGAGATTCCTTGAGGGAAGGATACAATACACATTTTTAACATCACCTCTAAAGACAGATTTCAGAATTAGGGAGTACAACTGAAATTCATTGCTCAAATACAAGTAATATCATCATTATATAAAATTATTTAGTTACTAGTATTACAAATCTTGCATAGTATGGTCCTAAATACTTTACTTTGAGTTCTTGCCATTCAAGTAGGCCATATTTGAACCTTTTCCCTTGACACAGGATATACTAACTTATGCAAAATATTTACTGTCTAAATTTCATTTAACAGTTACAAAGACTCAGCTCTAGAACTTCATGAGCTAATTTTCCCTGCTCACTAAACTGTTACTCTTTCCTACTTAGGGATTTTGAACACTTCTGTCTTCAGATGTGGCTTATGCCTTTATCTTGCTATTTTTCAGTATTAATGTAGTTACTAAATTCAGGACTCTGCATGCCTTCTTTCTCCTATGGTTACTACTGACTTTAGGTGAATATCCTACTATGCTTTTTAAAAATTATTTTAAAGTTCTATATTTTTATTTTAATACTTTGTCCAAGAGCAGTTTTCGCTTTTTTTGATTAGCCTTTCATAATTTTCAAATTATAGAGCAAATTCATGTCTCATATTTCCCAGGTTTTGAGCAACTTTGGTGTCTGTATTTATGTGTGGGCTGTCTGGAGCCTTTATACATATCCCAGGTTATGATCAAGAAACAGATGTGGGGCGGGGGACACCCAGGTGCTTGAGTTGGTTAAGCTCCTAACTCTTGGTTTCAGCTCAGGTCGTGAGATTGAGCCTCACATTACTTTTTTATTTATTCGAGAGAGAAAGAGAGAGGGCAAGGTGAAGGGCAGAAGGGAGAGAACCTTAAGCAGACTCCCCACTGAGCTTGGAGCCTGATGTGAGGCTTGATGTCATGACCCTGAGATCAAGACATGAGCCAAAACCAAGAGTCTAATACTTAACCAACTGAGCCATCCAGGTGCCCATGACTACACATTTTAATGATTCAATATCAACTAGTAGTAAGCAGCAAAAAAATATTTTTTAATAATAATTTATTCACTTTAGGAAAGGGTAATAAAACAAAATAATTCTCAATCTTATTTGTAATATGAAATCTCAGTAGTTTAAACAGGTTAGAGGAATGATTAATTGAAATTACTTAAAATCTAAAGTCAGATTTTTACAAAGAGTTTAAATTTTTAAATTAAAGAATTTAATGTGTGACTTGAATGTTAATTTTTGTTCTTTTGGCTTTTTAAATATACTAATCAAATAATCCAATAAAATCAACAAAGATAAGAAAATAACCAAAGGACAGAGAACCTAAGAAAACTATGTTCTCTTTCCAAATATTCCATTTTTATGGAATGATTCATGATTTCCTGGATAAATACTTATACCCATGGTAATAGGCGAACTTGATGTTGGCCAAGTTTGCAGTTATCACAAATTCAAATGGCTGAGGGTCTGCATTCCTGAATGTTTGACAAAAATAAGTAAATGTCTATTACCTTGGAGTTTTGAGACAGGAGCTATTTGTTGAAGTAGTCTGTAAATCTCATTAGAGACTCTTTTCACCACAATAAAGTTCCTATTCTTAATCCCAATTAAGATCTTTTCCATTAATGTACTGTGATTACCAGTGAATGGCAGTTTTTCTAATTAGGTTATCCACTTTTGAAAATGTAGCTTCTCTTTCACATATCTTAAATATTTTTTTCTCCTATGGTGGTCAAATCAACTTTCAAGAATGAATGGAAAGCTATCATCTGAAGAATAGCATGGATAAACATTTATTATAAATGCACTGGATTTCTCTTTTTTCTAAGAGCCACAGAATATTATATAACAACAATAACAATAACAACATTCATAAAACAATGCCGACAAGAGACAAAAATGAAACTTGGTTAGGTAACTGACATAAAATATTTTCTTTTTTCACTGACTTGATGGGTAGCAGCAAGGAACACATGATAAATTCTGAGTTTAACTAGAACATCAAGGTGGGCTCCTTTTAGGTTGAAGAAAATTCACAATATTTTATAAAGGGAAAACAAGTTTTAGGGTATGTGAAATGGTGTTTTGTATAATGAGCTCTTTATTACCAGTGTTAAATATAAAAATGGTACCTGCTTTGTAGGATCAAAATAATGCAATTTAAATTGTGTGAGGTCTGTTGAAACAAATTTGAGGCCACTACTACAAGACTATTTTGAAACTTCTCCATTAAGTTCGAATTCCAGCACTGACAATTCATAAAGAAAAGCACAGAATTTACCTTATGAATTTCTGGTCTCTGTACCAAGTGCATCTACAGGGTAATTCCACTGGGAATAACTGTAATTCAAGGTGGGCAGCCAGTACTAAATATCACACTGTTTTCTAATATATTTGGATGCTCGGATAGATCTTTTAAAAATCTTAAAAACAAAAATATGACTATTACGAAATATCAAATAACTATTGAAAAATAAAACTAAGGCATATACCCTTGCATATTTAATCAACAACTGAGGGACGCCTGGGTGGCTCAGTTGGTTGAGCGGCTGCCTTCGGCTCAGGTCATGATCCCAGCGTCCTGGGATCGAGTCCCACATCGGGCTCCTTGCTCGGCAGGGAGCCTGCTTCTCCCTCTGCCTCTGTCTGCCATTCTGTCTGCCTGTGCTCGCTCGCTCTCTCTCCCTCTCTCTCTGACAAATAAATAAATTAAAAAAAAATTAATCAACAACTGATTTAATGTATTCTAGGTTCTAAGCCCTACGCTATCAAAAGCACGTTGGGTTTCGATGGTGAGCAGTACAGAACCCCTACCCCAAAGTAACTTCTGCAAATGTGTTGAAACAAACACCGGGCACAGTGGTACTTTTCTGCTTTCCTGACCCACCCACCTTTCTGCCATCTAGCTCCATAAAGTTCCTTGAACATTTTCAGTCCAGGATTTTCCAGTATTCCTCGACTGAAGGCACTAATTTCCAGGCTGCCAATCTGATACTATAAATTATACATCAAAAGCCTCCAGATCATTTTATGAATTTAGGAAAGGGTCCTGACTCACTCTCACCATACCGCTCGAGTCTTTGAAGCCAGATATCTTGGGCTCGGCTCTCTAAATGTTCCTTCAACACGGAATCAAACCTTGATGGAAATAGAAATATTCACGTAGTTCCACATTTCCCTGTGATCCATTCCACAGTCTGACAACTCTGGCACTTTTGGCCTGTTTCTTGTCATAACCTGTCCAGCTGCACTATGAGACATCACTGGCTAGGAAGCCATGAGTGCTCTTGTGCAATCTGGACACAGTGAGGCTTAGAGAACTTTAGTTTCTGTCTCAGGTGCCACTCACTAGTGTTTGACCTTTGGTAAATCACTTAACCTGCCCAACGTTCAGTTTTCTCACGGGTAAAAGAAAAATTTGTACTACAGGCTCTCTGAAGTCACTTCAAGCGAGAAAATGTCACGAGTTCATGAACACAGTCAACAGTAGACTTCTGCTATCTTAGCACCATCCTGGTTTGGCTTCATGGATGGAAAATGCCTTTAAAAGTAAGTTAGCATTGCACACGATGAGAGTAATTATTACTTGTCATTGTGGTGATCGTTGAAAGTCAAGGTGTGGAAGGCGGTCATTAGAAGTGGGGAGCAATACGAACAATAAAAAAGAATGGCAAGGAGAAATCAGCCAAGTGAGAGACTTTAGAAGATCACCAAGTCCACAAAGAAGGGAGTGGGGATTCTACCGAGCAACCGTTAGTCACTCATTAGGAAACTGTCACTGAGCCCCAGTGTGCTGGGGCACAGTTCTGGGTCCTGAGGACACAGCTGTAATGACAACAGATGAGGTCTTTGTCCTCATATTTACACTGTGGTCAGGGGAAAAGGAAGGGACAAAGGTAAGGAAATAAAGGGACTATTTTAGATAGTAACAAATGGGGAGTTGTAAACAAGTAATAAACTGATTTTAGCATTGTATTGTATTGGCAAGCTCCTATAGACAGGATGGCCAAGGAAGGCCTCTTTGAGAAAGTAACGTGAAAGCTGAGCCATTGGTGATGACAGAAGACCACCCACACCACCTCCTCAGAGGATGGCCTTCCAGACAGAAGGTATACAGCGCTGGAGGACACAAGATCAGAACAACGGGAACAGGCTCCGAGTTAGAAAGAATAAAGGCATGAGTGTGGCAAGACTACAGTCAGCAAAGGACAGAATGCAAAAAGACCTGAGGGTAGATGCCAGTGGAACCCAACCTTCCTGAGGAGTGGGAAGAAGTTGGGATTTTATTCTATCTCAGTGTAGTATGGAAATTTTAAGCAGACATCAGATGTTTTCCAGAAAGGGGGTGATATTGTCCATTTACCTTTGAGAACACCTGTTCAGCTGCTAAACTGGAAAGGAGACCCCGGGATTCCCAGAGTGGTATAAAATAACAGTCATGGGATATATGTTGAAGTGTTAGCAGAGCTGGGTAAACTGAGGTGTTCAGCAACTCATAACTACAGTGAAGTCTTAAGGTTAAGTAAAGTAGGAAGTATATGCCAGAGGAGGGCAAGAACTAGGAAACATTTGGTCATGTACGCATATTTGCAAATGGGGGAACTGCCTGTGTCCCTGAATTATTAGCAGTAGGTGGGACATTTTTCAGGCACAGAACCAAGCCTAGACTTCAGCCTGCTTCATTTTCTAAGGTAGCACAATCAGGTCACTTTAGTGGCTTCAGTGAGGTGACACATTGCAAGCTTCCAGCCATAATGGTTTGGAGAAACAATTCAATGGAATGAAAACACATAAGACCATGCTGACTTTGATTTTACCCCAAGGTAGACAGGACAAGTGAGGATACGTCAGGAATCAAAAACTATTCCTGCTTGGCTGAGGTGAGTTGGAAAAAGGAATGAAGTCAAGGTTTGTAACATACTTTCCCTGGTGTGTAAGCAAACAATTACAGTTTTACAGCAGGGCCATGCTTGGTTTTTTGGTAGCTCCTTTTTTCCCCCATTATTCATCTAAAAGAGAGGTCACTCATTGTACCCCTTATCTGATGCCATGGATGATTCATTTACAGAAATCCAAGTTGTAGAGATGGCAAGTTAGGTACTACTGGGCAGATTCTGTAATTTCAAATCCTCTAGGTCACTGAGAGAAGGTGTCACAAGCTCAATTCTGTTCCATTAAATTATCGATATTTACTGAATGTGTATAATGTGAGCTGGAATGAGGTATTACAAAAGATGAACAAGACACAGGGGCTTAAAAGCTATTGGGGAAAACAAGGCGCATATGGAACAATTAAGTGACAATGAAAGTTAATGTGATATTAAGTGCCAAAATTAGCTACTGAGACTATTATCTTTATCGAAGTTTAGAGAAGAGAAAGACAGTAAACTGAGTTTCTTGCCAACCAGTTCCAGTCAGTGAAAATCCATTATTTTACATGTTAGTTATATTATTTTCATCATTAAGTTCTCAGAATGTTCCTTTTGATTTTTTTCATTAAGAATGAGATGTTGGGAACAGATCAGATGATATCATCAGATGATAAAGGAAACATACACAATAGCTGTTTGGATGTAATAGATAATGGCAAGATGTTGCCGGCTAACAATTAATTGTGGACTAAGCAGCAGTCTTCCTGGCCTGGTGATGATTAACTACCCAGCTATTAACCATCTAATTGTTAAAATTGATTAACTACAACCTTGTTAGCATTTTAAATTAGCTTCACTGCCCTTCACCTTTTATAAACCATGTAACTTTTCAAAATATATTAGAACTTTGATTAGATTTACAACAAGCTGTCCACTGTAATGTCCAAGGTGAAGATTCCTTCGAAGGGTTTTAGAGAGGTGATTTCTCTCACACTGTACCGAGATATGGAGACGAACAAACAAATGAGAACAATCAAACTGGCATCTGGGCCTTTTGACCAAACTCAGAAGACTACGGATTAGATAACATCCTAGCCTATTTTTATTACTTAGGAAAAAAAAAATATATATAATATGTATGTAAAATCTACCTACTGAATATATATCACACACACGTATAGTAGAAAGATAGACACACAAATATATATATGTATATATACACACACACATTTATGTATAGGTAATTACATATCTATGCTAATAATGTTTAACAATTTCCTTTTACTTTGAGAGTCTGACATAATAGCATAAACATGCATCTCACTAAATTTTCACTTCTTTCTTAGTATAAATGGTTTGGTGCTGACTGTTGTAATAACCTGCCATTTAGCCTCTGTACCTCCTCTTGTCCTTCTCAAAATGATACTTCCATCAGCCTTCAATGGGAGCTTTTGGAAACTGGCGTCTGGTAATACCAACCTCTTGTTTAAATCTCATTGTTACAATGCCTGTATTTTGCTTTAAAATACTTTGTCTCGGGGCACCTGGGTGGTTAAGCCTCTGCCTTCGGCTCAGGTCATGATCCCAGGGTCGTGGAATCGAGCCCCGCATCGGGCTCTCTGCTCAGCGGGAGCCTGCTTCCCACCCCCTCCCCAACCTCTGCCTGCCTCTCTGCCTACTTGTGATCTCTCTCTCTGTCAAATAAATAAATAAAATAAAAAAAACCCCACAACACTTAAAATACTTCGTCTCAACAGTATGCTATAAATGTGCGTGCTGGTTGCTTCAGTCTGTACGCTAGAGGGAGAGCCGACAGCCAAGAAGCCCTGATGGAGAATGTGTTTGTGTGCTGGCCGGCGAGTCATCAATTGAAAGACTAATCGGAAGCCCACTCCCCTGAGGTAAACACTGAAAGCGCTTCACTGGTCCTCTGCTCAGTTCAGCACCAGAGAGTTTATTTGTGTATTGAATAACTGAAAGGACTTTTCATTGGTGAAATGAGAGGTATTCCAGATAGGTGGCAAGGCTGACACTCTTGAGTGGGCGTCTGGACCCTTCCCTGAGTGGGGAGTAAGAAATCCAAGCTAGTAGTCTACACCAAACACACTGCCACTAAGCCGAGGATTCATCCAATTCACAGAACAGACCATATGCCTGCTTTGTCCTTGCTGTTTAATACACGCTCTAATGTGTAGCAGAATGGAGACTAGACTCGTTTTCCTGTTAGCAAACTACCTGCAGCAGTTACCTGATCTAACTATTGAAAGATACAGAAATCTACCAAATACACAAACCATCCATCCCACCTAATAAATGGGATGAAATTGACTTACAGCAGTTTGCAAGACAAGGTAAGGGCTCCCCAAAAGTGGCATTTGAGAAAGGAGAGATTCACCGTTAGTCACCCTCCGTCACTCTGCCATGACTGAACCCACCGTCCTCCCCATGTTGGTTCATGCGTTTTCTCAAGATGCTTCTTTCCCTGAGCGTCACGTCCTGCACCTAAATCCTATTCATCTGTACAATTCAGTTTCAGTTGGTCTCCCCCAGAAATCTTCTCTGTCTTTGCCAGCTGGGTTGACCACTGCCTCCATGTGCTTCCAGAAAACCCTGGTGATACCATTTACCACAATGTGTCGAAACTGTCTCTTCAGCCATTGAACTCCCCACTCTGTACTTCATGAGCAACGTGAAAGTGAGTGCCTTGTCTTTTCCTGACATTTATAATATTCAGCAAAATGCTAGGGGACCTAAATAAAAGTCTGTCCGTACCTCCATGGACATTAAGGAAAAAAAAAACCATTGTTCCTCTCCCCCACAAAAAGGTTCACAGAGTGTTTTCCTAATATGTTGAGCATATTAGGAAGGACACGAGCAGAGTAATACACAAGCAGAGTAATACAATCATCTTCACATATTTCTTCTACTAATTATACATATATATAATCTTATATAACTACCATGGGATGGATTCTATTGCTATGACTTTGAAGGTATTTTTACATGATGCCAAACTGTCCTGGGAAAAGTGACCTTGTATGTCCATGATCTGTGTGTAGTCCGCACGATCACAAAAGCAGCAGGTGACCGGGAGATATTCACAGAAGTTATAACCAGGCCATCCAAATTATTCGGCTTCAATGTGTACAGATACGTGCTAGTCAAAAATTTCCTCTGTGACAAACACAGAAACTGTCTCACCATCTGTTGGCTTATGGACACGGTTTACAAATGACCTCATCCCGCATCCTTCCTGTGGTAAGTGGCCTGGATCTAAAGCAGCCTTCTCTTCAGTGGTAGTAAATTACTGACTTTGATTATGCTTTAAGGACGATAAAATCAACTCCATTAGTATGTGCATTTATATTCCAAATACAACACCTATGTTTCAGTGAGGCAGTTGTTTCCTGGAAATTACCAAAATGATCATACATAATCTGTCTTTTTATCCTTTACAAGGCGAAGGACATGGTCTAGATAATAGTTTACTGGACCACATCCCTATGATGGGTATTTCTTGTATATATTCTATTGATCACCTGAAAACTACTGATGGTCGTTTATAGAGCCAAATGTTTTCTATCATATATCAACTAGAATTACAAAATAATTCCAAATTTAGACCTTTATAATTTCAACAACAACAAAAAAAGAGCAAAAATCAAGCAATCTTTTTCTTACCCCTTTAATCACCCCACAAGGAAAAACAAAAGTGAAAGCAAAACAGTAACCTATACCTATTTATGTTTAGTTGGCATGTCTGAGTGGTTCATTAAAATATGGAAAAGGAAAGTGAATAACATATTTTGAATATTTACTATGTAAAAATCTCCACTATAGGCATTTTACTCATGTGGAGAATTTTAAATCTGGCAATAGGGTTATGATTAGGTGCTTAATCCTCTTTTATATATGAGTAAATTTAAATTTGAGGTCATTCACAACCCAGGACTTTTCTATTACATTATACTAATTTTGGAAGTATTTGTGGAAGTTATAATTTTTAAGACTCACTATCATCTATCTGTTGGCATTTAATTGTTTGAGGAAATTTATAGGCATTTCTTTGGGAAATTAAAAAAAAGATTATCATGCAAAAATATGAGAGTTTAAAGTATTTTACCATCCAGTCTATCTAATCTCTCACCTAAAAACAAAATTTGCATAATTGCTCAGCTAACAGTTGTACAACTGAAAATTGAATACTTAAAAAATACTGAAGTAGTCCAAAACACAGATGAAGGCCCACAAATAAGAGAAGAAAAGAGAAAAAATTTGTGTTTCTTACTAACTATACTTTTTCCCCCCTGTATTTCTTCCTTGCAGTTGGAAATTCTAGACTGTAAAATTTATTTTACAATCACAAGATGTTCAAATATAGCATTCATGTATTGCCATCTAGATATTGTTTTCCTAAATAGTTTCTAAAACTGTTTTAGAAACGCTGAAGAAAATGTTGTTTTTTAAATGAGAACATTTTCATTTCTCTCTGCCAATGATAAACTGTGCAGAACATATCAAATGTTATAATGAGATACATATCTATCAGTGCATATCTATAAAAAGCAATGATTGAGGGTTCCCAAAATAGCTCTTAAGTGTAGATACTGGTTGTTGTGGGTGGAATTGTGTACCCCCAGAAGATATATTGAAGTCCTAACACTCTGTCCTTGTGATGTGACCCTCCTTAGAGGGTCTTTGCAGATGGAATCATATAAAGATGGGGTCCCATGGGTTGAGGGTGGGACCTAATCCTCTCTGAGAGATGTCCATATAATCAGAGAAAAGACACAGACACACACAAAGGGGAGACACCCTCTGAAGATGGAGACAGACATTGGCGTAGCACTGATGCAGACTAAGGAATGCCAAGGATGGCCAACAACCACCAGAACCGAGTAGAGGCAGGGAATAGATTCTCCCTCAGAACCTCCAGAAGAAACCAATCTTGCCAACACCTGGATCTCAGACTTCTAACCTCAGAACCATGAGAGAATAAATTTCTGCTGTATTCAGCCCCCCGATGGGTGTTACTTCGTTATAGCAGCTGTAGGAAACTAATACACCAGTAATATAAACGTCTACATTCAACAGTGGGATTTTCTGATACTTCTAAAAGCAGATGCTCCACCAGGCTGAGAACTGCAATTTCACCAAGTGATTAAAACAGAACAGAACCAAACAAAGTAAAACCGACTTTTCCAGGGACCTGACAGTCAGTATGCACAGTGGATTAGAGATTGTTATGAATAAATGCATGTCTGCAGCCATCTCTTACCTCCTTACTTGAAACACGAGCTAATGCTCTACTAAGCATCACACTAGATAGTGGGGGGAATATCCTATGCAAACTTTACAGGGCCCTAATTCTTTAATAGTAACCATTCTAACACACATTATCTTATTTTATGCATTACCTTATTTAATCACCAAAATTACCGTCAGACTTTGGTACAGCGGATGACTTCAAATGCCATTGTAGTCCCATTGAGATAGCAAATTGACTAGAAGTAACAGGAACTGAGGAAGGTGGCCACCACCTGGTAATGATTTTTGGTTTGTCATCATGGGTTTTTCCCCTTTCTTTCTTTTCTTTTAAAGATTTTATTTATTTGAGTGAGAGAAAGAGTGAGAGAGAGAGAGAGAGAGAGCATGTGTACATGAATGGGAGAGAGGGCAGATGGAAAGGGAGAAGCAGACTCCCCATTGAGCAGGGAGCCCAACTTGGCCGGGTCCCAGGACACCCAGATCATAACCTGAGCCGAAGGCAGATGTTTAACTGAGTCATCCAGGCACCCTGTCATCTTGGGTCTCTTTAAATATGACATTTATTCCTATCTAAGTTGTCGCATTTTGCAAATGAAAATACAGGACAGGCAGTAAAATTTGAATTCCAGATAGCGAATTTTTTTAGTATAAACATACCTCAAATATTACACAGGACATATTTATACTAAGAAGGAAAGAAATCATCTTTGCTATCTGAAATTCAAATTTAACTGGACTTCTGGTATTTTATCTCACAATCCTACTCTTCTAAGACATGCGTTTGTGGAACAAAATGCATCAGCCTACAGAGAATTCTGAAAATTTAAAAGAGAATCATATGGTTTCACTTATTTGCGTAGCATAACAAATAACACGGAGGACATGGGGAGATGGAGAGGAGAAGGGAGTTGAGGGAAATTGGGGGGGAGATGAACCATGAGAGACTATGGACTCTGAAAAACAACCTGAGGGTTTTGAAGGG
>PISX010024911.1:0-26971 GCA_004024625.1 Mellivora capensis | reverse complement strand
TTATTTTGCTTCTTCCTGGATGTATCTTGATATCTTTTGTAAAGGATACAACTTTCCTAAGATATCAGGGGATTAAAAATTGGTTTATCTATAGGGGTAGCATTGATTGGGGAAAGGGGATTACCTTGAATTTTAACTCTATATATATATTGGCAAATTAAAGAAAAGAATGATCTAAACTAAAGTGAAATTTTAAAAAAATATATAAAAAAAATAGAAAAGCAAAAGGAAAACATGGGTATATGTATCAAAAAGTTCAGGTTAAAAGGTTATTATGGAATTTGATGTACTGGACATCTCACTGTGATGGTAAATAGGCTAAAAAAATCTATATAAAAAAATAAAAAAGATTTTAAAATTTAAAAAATCAACCAGAATCGTGGGAACGAATTAAAAATTAAACGTATCTATGAAGTAGTAGTGATTGTTGTCTTCTCGGCGGGTTGGCTTTCTGGGGGAGGGGCCTGCCGCATGGGTTTTCAGGCGGTGTTTCCTGAGTTAAGTCCTCCCACCCCCCTCCAGGGGGTGGGCTCTGAGGAAACCGGGGCCTTTAGGCTTTTGTTCTCTGGAGGTTTTTATTTCTGTTCCTTTGTTTTCTCTCCCCTTGGCAGCTCCCGATGGTTCTTGGAGGTTTAGAGGAAAGCAAACTGCACCCAGACCTCCCTCCCAGAGAGAAGCCCCAGTCCGTTCCCCTCTGGGTGCTGCAGGGCAGGTTCCCAGCCGCGATCTCTGGGGACACCTGTGTGTCCTGCTTGTACTCAAAACCACAAGTGGCAGCTGTCTGGGCAGCTTCAGACCGCCAGAAAGGTCCT
Source organism: Mellivora capensis (assembly GCA_004024625.1). NCBI lineage: Eukaryota > Metazoa > Chordata > Mammalia > Carnivora > Mustelidae > Mellivora > Mellivora capensis. Next base: position 26,159 of record PISX010024911.1, on the reverse strand, counting down.
AAGCAGGGAAGGCACCCAGAGATTTTCCTGCTGGCCCGAGCTGGGAGCGATCAGACTTTCTGGGTCCTAGAGCCCCCACTGGTGCCCGCGCGCCTCTCTCAGGGGAGGGGGTGGAGCGCATCTCAGGCTCTGCTAGCGCGGCGCAGCACACGCGTGGGGACTGCAAAAGTCTGTTTCTGCTCCGGGAGGGTCCCAGCCCCTTCCACATGCCAAGCGCCCTTAGGAGGTCTCCTCACAGCTCAGAGACCAAGACCTGGTTTCTCCGCCGCACTCTCTCTGGCTCAGCGCCAGGGGTGTCTGCCCTCCGTGGGGGACTTAAGCCCCTGTCCCTAACAGTTCCAATTCCCACAATTTCACCCTGTGATCTTTTCTCTTTTTGAGTGCTTTCTATCCGTCTTCAAGTTAATGCTGGTCCCCAGTCGTAGGGCACTCTTGTATTGGGGTATCACTTCCCAATGCATCTCCTCTGGTGACTCCCTCCCCCTTTTGTTTATCTTCTGATACCAGTCTGGCATTCCCACTCCACTTTACCTGCCCACTGGCGTCTTCTGCCCCCGTAGAGATCCTGACGTGTAGAATTCTGATCTCAGGCTGATTTCATGAGTGATCGGAGTTCCTTGGTAGGTAATCAGCTCACTTTAGGGGACAGGTTGAACCAGAGCCTCCTCCTAGTTCCCCACCATCTTGCATCCCCCCTAGCTGACCTTTTTAAGACTAAATTTCTGGAGGAGGTTGAAACTGCAATTAGATTATGTATATTATACACTAGTTTGGGAACTTGGGCCAAGTGACGACATTTGGGGCCTGTGGTTGGTTGGTTGGTTGGTTGGTTGGTTGAACAAGACAATTCATTAACAAATTAAATCAATGTTGATGCGGTGCAGTAAAACTGAAATTTGGTTAAAGAAACAATTCCTTAACTTTCAGAATTAGCTAATCTTAATAAGCCACTTTTACTATCTCAGTATTTTTTTAAACTTGCTTATTTGGTAACTCTTAAAGTACTTTGAAAATAAACTTGACAGTCATGAAATACGTATTTTTATATGTTAAATTGTAATTTCTCTTATTTTTTAAATCAAGGTAGAGTCTTTCAAGAGCTAAATTAGTTCTACACCCTTTTGAAAACTAAATTGTGTCTATGAATCCCCTACAACTTATTTTCTATGGGAAGAGTGGTCTGAAAGAATCTCCATGGTTTTCAGAATAACCAAATTTGCACCAGTGAGAATCTCTAATTTTTGTTGTATTTATCAGCTCTCTGTTAATATATGCTTATTAAAATTATATTCTATTTGTATTGTAATTTTCCCATTTAAAGATATTATCCTTAGTTTTAAAACATAAAAATCACAATCCTTGTTATCCACAATATTGAGTAGATTTCTCCCATCACAGGACAAGACAGAGTAAGTTCTTGATGAAACATCTTCTGAACTAGGCTATTTCTAGGAAATTAAGCAATCTCTAAGCCATCCTCCAGAAATCTTTACTTGATCTAGAATCCCAAAAACTTCAAGTTAAACTAGGAAAATACCTTTCCTTCATAAGGAATCCTCCAGATTCTTAGAATTTACATATACAAAGGCCTTTGGTGTAGAGTGGGCAGCCAGAGGCCTAAAAACAGGAACTAGTTTTAAGAAAACTATATGATTATTGAATTTGCAACTTGGCTATGGCATGACAGATTTATTATTACTATTATTATTATTATTACTATCATTAGTATTATTATTACCATTAGCACTGGAAGAGGAATTAAGAACTCTGATTATCCTTAAATACTGAACAGGGATATCTCCCCTGATCACTCTCCTCAGAAATATTCCTTTAAAATTCTTCTCACGTCCATTGAATGTTATTTCCTCTTTGGTAGTAATATAAGACTTCTTTTTCCTTCTCAAATTAATATATATACAGGAGGAAACTAACATTTATCAGTCAAGATTTATTTTTGTTACACTTTACAAGTAAGGCATAAAGAAACAGAATCTCAATGTATTTCCTCCAAGGATAATAAACTGTACCTCACTGCTGTTGTTCAACAACTTAAAAAATAAAGGATGTTTTAAATGGGGGGAGGCATTTCTTATCAATAACAAATTTCATTTGATAAAGATAAATTAAGCAATACATGCATGCAATCTAGCAAAAAAAATGAGAGAGATAGGAACAATTTATTGATGAAATGAACTAATACAAAATATATAAATTGCCCATGCATTTGGAACTGAGATTATAAATTATTTTCATAGTCAACTAAGGTGTGATTAACATTTTAGAACAAAGGTTATTTAACATTTAAACACAAAGGTTTCTCCATGAATTAATTTGGATTTATAGAATCCCTCTTACCAGCATTTCTTTTGAAGCTGCACTTTATGAAAGATGAGATGTTCAAGCACCTTATTCAGCTGAGGACTATTCTTCTGAATACATGACCAGGCAGCAACACAGTGCCAGAGCAGGTGGTTAACTTCATATCCTCCCTGATTAAGTTGCAAATGATCCTGGAATTAAAACATAAAAATATATCTGGAAATGAGCTATTTGACTTGAATAAACATGAAAATAAAATATTCAAATGAAAATGCATTATTTTCTTAAACTTCATGTTACACCAAATAGAGCAACTTACTTAAGTATATTTTTGTAAATATATATAGTGTGAGGGAGGAAAAATAATTTTCCATCTACCCTTCCAGGTTCTTGGCTGAGACCTTGGCACCCCCTGTAATAAAAGACAGATTAACGGGAGAAAATCAAACATAAGTTTAATAACATGTATACCTCCTGTACGCATGGGAGAGACCAAGGAATACTTTTCAAAATGGCCCAAGCCATTACCTTATATAACTTCTCTAGCTAAAGACAAAAGGGAGGGATGGGCAGTTATGGATGGTTAACATGAAAAGCCTAGTAAACAAGGGTAAGGTTATGCAGAATTTGTCATTGCCTTCTCCACTGATAAGAGTTTCCAGAGATTTAGAGTCATCCTTCTCTTAGTAGGGAGACACCCATATGAATGGACACCTCTCTTAAAATGTAAGTATCTCTTACAAAAAGGGTAACTTTTACTCAGTTTTCTCAGCTTCTCCTATGTCTGTGATTTCTTAAAAATAATCAGCCCCAAATAATCCTTATGCCAAAGAGTCATATTTTGGGGCAGCAAATTTTGATTCCCTTCTATTGTTAACCTGAACCTAATGTCTTATTTGCTTTTCACATGGGTCCCTTGTGTTCAATGATTATCAGTTCTACACTATGACAAAAATCCTATATCCTCTACAGGACAATTATTAAAACAATCGAGCTTCTTAGACCCTATATGACTTAGTTCTTCCTGACCCCCTAAGAGGAGGGGACAGGGAAAAGTCTGAACAATGATCAAACAGCAAATTAGTTTTTAAATGTGGATTTCCGCCTTAAGGGCAAATATACATGCTTACCTCGACATGGTCAATGTCTACTAAGTAACTGTTTCAAAAGTCTACAAATTCAGGGGGAAAATGGGCTGTTAATTCTTTGTTTTTTCTTGAAGTGCTTCCTAACCATTTCATAGATTTAACTGGTCTGCTAAAGTTAGGGGTATGAAGAAAATTGATTTTATTGTTAGACAGTTAGACAGTGATAACATAGCACTTTCATTTAATTGTTTCCAACAATATAGATTCAAATACACATCTTGTGATATGTATTTAATATTTCATTCTTTTATGCTCAAAAGAAACACTTAGACTCCAAAAGGGTTTATAATTCTCATTTATTATACAAACAACATCAGATGTACAACTTAAAGATAATTGTCATGTTAAGTATTAAGTTGAAAGGCCAGAAATTCATATATAAATTTTAAACTAAGATATATTAAGTTTCTAGTAAACTGTTTACTTAAGTATTGATCTATTTTTTACATTGGCAACTCAGATGCTAGAGATAAAAGTCATGAGTAAGATAAAGTCTCTGTACAAGGCTACTGACTGTGGGAAAAAATCACTCAGAAAGGTAAATGAAAACAAGCCAATGTTTAGAGTATTAGAATATTCCATAGAAAAGCTTTATTTTAAAATAGTGTAACACAGTGGCCTGGGTAGCTCAGTTGGTTAAGCTCCAACTCTTGATTTGGGCTTGGATCACGATCTCAGGGTTTTGAGATGAAGCTCTGAGATGGGCACCATGCTCGTTGTAGAGTCTACTTGTCCCTCTCCTCCCCCTGCTTGTGCATTCTCCCTCTCTCTCCCTCTCTCTCTCAAATAAATAAGTAAAATCTTTAAAAAAAAAAAAAAGTTAAGAGGGTTCTTTTAACACAGTTTCAAAACACTGAGCAGAGCATTAAATGACTCCCAGAGAACTTTTTTTTGCCCCCCTCCCTCCCTCCCTCTTTCCTTCCTCTCTTCCTTCTTTCCTTTTTTTCTTGGCTTTATGACCACTTTCTACAGTTCTTTAATCTTCTTGCTTTGCTGCCCAGCTTGGGATTCTGCTCCTTTGCAAACTGGATCCTGTACACAGAGCCCAAACAGATATTAAAGAAAGAGACAGACCACTCCAGATTGGTAGGTGATAGGTCTAATAAGCCAGGGAACTTACTTAGGAGGCCTGTCTTGGGTGACTGCAAGATAAGCAAACCTCTGCGCGCACCAGAATCAGGATTATAGGAGGCCTTAAGTGGGTTCAGACACTTATACCACCCAGATGGTCCCAAGAACACCTTGCTCTCTCAGGGCTACATCCTTGACATGGCTCCAGCTGTGAGAACAGTGGGCAGAACATGCATCCCAGGGAGCAGCCTCAGATTGCCCAGGTCCAGCTCATGAGTCAACCAGTGGCCCCAACCTCTCGATATGTCCTTTAACAAGCTATCAGTTACAACTTGTACAATACCTATTTTGAGAAGTCCACCTACAAAAGTGCTATTAACCTAGTGTTGGCTGAAATTTCAGATAACCACATCAGCTTGAATTTTATACAAATTTGAGGACAAAAGCTCTGAATATCAGACCAGATGCTCTTTTAAAACAGAAATGAGCCTTGAAGAATGGGACGTATTTTGGCTGTTCAGAGATAGCTTTTTGAGCTTCACCCTTGTTTTCAATCATCTGGGGGATGGTTGACATTGTCATAAAAGGACCTCTCAACACAAATGTGCAACTTAGATAGTAGGATATGAATCACAGAATCATGTTTCTAATTTTAAAGAACCTGTGTCTCAGTCTAACCCAATCTTAGTAACCATGTACAATTGCAGTATAGCACAAAATGTCCCATATTTAGATGACTTTGGCTTCCCAGGTACTTAAAGCATTAGAGGATGAGACTGCTAATCACACTTGAATGTAAACTCTGTGTGTTTCCTAGATTTCAGAAAACTACTTGTACTTTAGGACAGATGCAGCTATTTAGTAAAGGGTCTACCACATTTCAGTTGACCTTAATCTACTATCTCCAAAAAACTATGTTGTTATTTTCATGGGACAGCTGTACTCAGCAAATTCAGCTCTGCTAGTGAGCAGCACACAGAGTGGAAAACTCAATCCAGTGTTCTGGCTCTGAAAGCCACAGAGCTAATTAAAAGTGCACCATTTGTCAAAGTCAACGGAAACCTTGCGTCTGGATCAGCTTTAAAGGATATTAAAAGAAGAAATGGGTTCTAGCACCAGGGAAAGGAAATTTCCTATTCTTAAATAGAACCAACACTCATACTGTGTGTATCCTAACATGTATATCCTACATAATTCTTTATCTTTTTAGCAATTTTATGGCAGCACTTGGAAAACAAATTAAATGCTTATGCTTTTGCTCCAATGCTGATAAGTACACTAAAAACAAAGTATTTTGCAGTGGTCAAAATATGCTGTCACGGACCTTTTAGAATTACCGGAGAATGACGGCTATAGGAATAAATCCTCAAATCCTCCAATGTGGCATGTCAGTAATAAAAAAAGGAGGGGGATGAACACATATGTATGTTTATACTCTCATTTTCCTCTCTGATTCTTCCTGTCTTCTCCCAGTAGGTGAAAGAGATGGGTACTGAATGGGTAAGTACTCAACTGAACTGGAAAGGCTGGCTTAGACCAAGCTATACTGAAGAAATTGAGCTGAAACTGGGGAACAATGTTCAAACATATAATCAAGCACTGAATTAGTTAGCTGAACCAGAAATTTTAGCAGCATTGTGGCTACACTACCTTTCAAATTCTTTCTATTGTGTGGGAATGAGAGGAGAAAAAGGAGAACAATAAATCTGATAGGCTAAAATCTGTTATAATCCCCTCACAGAATCAGAGGTATAGGGCTGAAATAGAACTTAGAAAAGATTGAAACTATGCTCTTTGTTCTTTGTGGAAAAAGGCACAGACTTAGTGACTTGTCCCACACTAAGCAGAATTTTTTCTTACTTTTTAAAAATTTATTTATTAGAGAGAGAGAGGTCAAGACCGAGGGACAGAGTGGGGCCCAGGTCGGCAAAAACAGACAGAGATGGACAAGACAACTCTGTGTTGAGTGCAGAGATGGACATGGGGCTCTATTTCCTGAGCCAAAACCAAGAGGCTGACACTTAACTAATTGAGCCACCCAGGCGCCCCTAAGCAGATACATTCTTTTCATGTGTTGACATTTTGCCCCTTCCAGCTCAGGCAAAGCTGTACTGCAGGAACCTTCCATTTCCTCATAGCTTTTGTACAGCAAGAGTAATAAGAACAATAGATTTCTTTCTTTTGTTTTTTAGATAGCATCTTCTTTTTTAAAAAATATAATTAATAGGGTGCCTGGGTGGCTCAGTGGATTAAGCCTCTGCCTTCAGCTCAGGTCATGATCTCAGGGTCCTGGGATCGAGCCCCGCATCAGGATCCTTGCTTAGCAGGGAGCCTGCTTCCCCTCTCTGTACCTGCCTCTCTGCCTACTTGTGATCTCTGTCAAATAAATAAAAATCTTTTATATATATATATATATATAATTAATAATTTTAGAGGTAGAATTTAGTGATTCATCAGCTGCAAACAACACCACTCATTACTTCAAGTACCCTCCTTAATGTACATTACACAATTACCCAATCCTTCCAGCCAGCTCCCCTTCAGCAACCCTCAGTTTTTTTTCCTATAGTTAAAAGTATCTTATGGTTTGCCTCCCTCTCTGTTTTCATCTTATTTTATTTTTCCTTCCCTTCCCCTGTGTTCATCTGTTTTGTTTCTTAACTTCCACATATGAGTGAAATCATATGGTATTTGTCTTTCTCTGACTTATTTCACTTAGCCTAATACCCTCTAGTTCCATCCATGTTGTTGCAAATGGCAAGATTTCATTATTGTCGAGTAATAGCTTTTTGATGGCTGAGTAATATTCCACTGTGGTTACATACAATGAACATTGGGGCTCTTTCCATAGTTTGACTATTGTGAACATTGCTGCTTTAAACATTGGGGTGCATGTGCCCCTCTAAATTGGCATGTTTGTATCCTTTGGATAAATACCTAGAAGTGTAATTGCTGGGTTGTAGAGTAGCTCTATTAAATTTTTTGAGGAAGCTCCATACTATTTTCCAGAGTGGCTGCACCAGTTGGCATTCCCACCAACAGTGTATGAGGATTCCCCTTTCTCCACATCCTTGCCAACATCTGTTATTTTCTGGGTTGTTAATTTTAGCCATTCTGACCCATGTGAGATGGTATCTCATTGTGGATTTGATTTGTACATCCTTGATGCTAAGTAATGTTGAGCATTTTTTTTCATATATATGTTGGCCTTTTATATGTCTTCTTCGGGAAAGTGTTTGCTGCTTCTTTTGGAGTATATGTGAGAGAAAGAAATACATATGACCCTGAGATTAAAGTTTGTTTTTTGAGATATATCAGCCCATAATGTATGTGAACAATTATATGGCTCACTGTAGATTTGTTTGCATAATACATAGTTTATTACATACCAAAGAATTCCATGATTGGGACAGTTTAATGTTGATCACTAATATCCAAGTTAGAAATTAAAAAACAATTTTTCACATACTAGGGATTATTTTATTTCCTCCATTCTGAATCATTTAAAAACACTTCAGTAGATTTTAATAGCATTTTAAATGTTATTACATATGAGTTATTGGAAGCATCAAGTATTACAATTGCTGTCATTAAAAGCCTGTACTTTATGTACTTTCCTTTTAATACAAGTATAATATCTTAAAATCCTCATTTATAAATTAATCTAAATTACATTGTTATTTCCAATTATACAGCTGAGATGAAATCTATAAGGAAAAAGGTATTATGACATTACTCTATTTAAAGTAGTAGTGGTGCATATTGATGTCTCACTACTAATACTTTTAACTGCTGTCCAGGAAATATGCATATGGTTTAGTGTTTTTGCTACTTGAACCTCTTGCCCTACCCCCACCACCAGCTAACCTCATCTTCAACAGTGTTACAGTATTGGCAAGCACAATTACTTAATCATATCAATATTATCTGACTCATTATGCACTAGGATATACTCACCATATCGGAATCTATGTTCTTATGGCTTTTCTTGTTTTCCACAGGGCTAAAAATTGATCCAGAAAGGAGTTCTCTTTTGTATATAATTTCCATGATTTTCAAAATGAATTGCACATTTGAAAAGATGTTTGGATACTTGTGATATGAGTCTCCAGAGAAACAAAGTGCTATTGTAAGAAAAATAATTTGTGATAAATATTTCATTAGTATCTTGCATTGTATTTCATGTGTCTTTTAGTTACTAAAATATAATTAAATCCAGGTCTTAGATGTTGAAACTGCTATACATTTCCCCATCTATTTAAGTTTTATATGTTATGTGTGACCCCTGCTGGCATAATAGGAAACTACAAGGTAAATAATTAATACATAAGAGTTAATATAATTCAGAACAGCAATTGCATAATGGTCAAATGTCCAATTAAATATAGTTATGCACAACAATGGTTGGAAACTTCCAGGTGAAAATAAATCAAGTTATAACATACTCTATTCATAATAGATACTTTGAAACTGTAATCCTACAAACAAATCATCACTGTTAACCCTACATTCTCCAGTTTTATTCATTTTCAAGATGTTATTGCTGTTAATTATTTTAAAGAATATATTTTAAGTATAGCCAAAATTATGTCAACATAACATTGATATTTAATAGAATTAAATATGATATTTAATAGAATAGATATTTAATAGATATTATATTTAATAGAATTATCTTTATGTTGTTCTTTTTGTAAACTTATAGACAATTTTTGAATTTCAATCTATTGACAGTTGAAAAAAATAATAACAACTACTCTTCTACTGGATGGCTACATGGAGAGGAAGCAGATGCTAGTGGCCCCAGGTAAAAATCATTATGTTGCTAAGGCTCTACTTCACAGTATTTGATAGAAGGGTAAAATCTAGGGATTTTATCCTTATATGAAACAAAGTTATTGGTTTTCTTGGGATAGATCTATAATAACAAGCTAATGTGAGATCTTGAGATTTTATGCATATTTTTCAAAATTTATTTGCCACTATCATCTGATTATTTGATGAGTCACTATGCTGAACACAGTGAAGAGTTAAAAAGAGGATTATAATGTATGAAGAAATCAAAACAAGTGATATGACAGACATAAATTCTTATTCTGCTAGTCTATAGTCTTGTCTTGGTTTCAAACTGTATTTGTAGTAGTGTTGCAATTACTGCTCAGTCTCTAAACACTTCTACTATTGTCTCCTATTCCCTCCTCCATGACTTTTTCCACCAAATATTCCTTTTCTTGTATCTTGAGTCTCTTTATCTCTTATCCTACAACATATTAATCTTTTCCTCTTTTGACCTTGTTTTTTTATTTAGTCCGTTAACCAAAAAAGTTTATTTAAAACTAAAAAAAAAGTTTTTTGAAAAGACAAATTGATGAGCCTTCACTAAAATCAGAAATGAAGAGAGATGGAGCACCTGGGTGGCTCAGTCAGTTAAGCGTCTGCCTTCAGCTTGGGTCATGATCCCAGAGTCTCAGGATCCAGCCCCACATCAGGCTCTCTGCTCAGCTAGAGCCTGCTTCTCCCTCTGCCCCCATCCTGCTCATGCTCTCTTTTACTCTTTCTCAAATAAATAAAATCTTTTAAAAAAAGAGAGAAAGAGAGATGAAGGGACATGTTACAATAGAAATACAAGGGATAAAAAAAATTAAATACAAAAGACCATAAGAGACTACTATGAAAAATTATACACCAACAAATTAGACAGCCTAGAATAAATGGATAAATTATTAGGAACATAAAACCGAAAAGACTGAATCACGATAAAACAGAAAATATGAACAGAGTGATTATTAGTGAGGAGATTGTATCACTAATCAAAAACGTCCCAACAAACAAACGTCCAGAACCAGATGAATTCACTGATGAATTCTACCAAGCATTCAAAGAGAATACCATTCCTTCTCAAACTCTTTCAAAATACAGAAGAGCTTTGAAGGAACTCTTCCAAACTCATTTTACAAGACCAACATTACCCTACCAAAATCATACAAGGATGCCACAAGAAAAGAAAATTATAGGCCAATAACCCTGATGAACATAGATTTAAAAATCCCCAACAAAATATTAGTAAACCAAATCCAGCAAAACATTAAACAGATCATACACCATGATTAAGTGGGATTTATTCCAGAGACACAGGATTGTTTAACATCCTTAAATCAGTCAATGTGATACATCACATTAACAAAATGAAAGCTAAAAATCATATGATCATCTCAATAAATGAAGAAAAAGCAAAAAAAAAAAAAAAAGAAAAAGCATGTGACAAAAATCAACATCCATTTATAATTAAAAGAACTCTCAACAAAGCAGGTATAGAGGGAATGTAACTCAACATAATAAAGGCTGCAAATGACAAGTCCACAGCTAACATATATTCAAGGGTGAAAAGCTGAAAGCTTTTCCTCCAAGATCAGGAACAAGATAAGGATGCCCATTCTCACCACTTTATTCAACATAGTACTGGAATCCTAGCCAGACTAATTAGGCAAGAAAAATAAATAAAAGGCATCCAAATTTGAAACAAAGAAGTGCAACTGTTTTTTGACCTTGTTTTTTCATCTAAAAGATTGATCTATTTCTCTTTCCCTGTATAGCTAAGCTTTCTGTGATAGTTCACCATCTCTGTCTATGCTTAAACTTTCCCTGTACTTTGTTTACCTCCAATCTGAATTTTGCTTCCACCTCTCCAATGGGAACCCTCCCAAGATCAACAGTGATTTTCTGCTTACAGAATCCCATCAACTTTCAGACTTCCTATTATTTAAGACTTCTATAGCTCTTGATGATGTTGATCTTCTTGAACCTCCCCTCTTGATATTTCTATGTCATTACTCCCTTTTATTTCCCTTTACTGATGTATGGCACTCCAATTATCTACTAAATGTTTATGTTTCCCAAGCTTTTTCCTAGAATTAATTTCTCCACCCTCAATACCTCCCACCCCAAGGTTATTTCAGCCATTATAACATGGATGACCATCAAATCATCTACGTCAGTATCTATGAAATAAGTGAATCCCAGCCTTTGCTTATCTCCCTAGTTCCAAATCTGTATTTCCAAATGCTCACTGTATATATATGCCTGAGTGACCTTCAAATTTCAACATGTCCAATGATTCTTCAAGATTTTTTCAGTTTAGAGTACCATTATCTTGACTGTATTTGTCTATACGCAAAATTTTAGATTCCTCTGGAATTCCTCATTTTCCCTTATATATAGCCTACATTCAATTGATCATCAAATTTAGTGTCTTTTTCCTCCTCAACATTTTTCAAAACTATTCTATCTACTCTATCTCATTCCCATTTTAAAAGTTCATAATCTTTAACATCTCCTGCTCAACTAATGTCATAACTAATTGGTGCCCTGCATCCACACTCTTCTTACTCTAGTTTGGCATCTACATTGTCACTAGTATTACCTTACTAAACTTGAAATCTAGAGAGGTAGAAACTACTACAGGTGAGGAAACTGAGTCACAAGCAAGGTCATGCACTTAGGTAGAAAAGTTAAAAGTAAAACCCACACCGTGGAGCCCAAAAGCTGTGTTCTGCAATACTGTACTTATTACTTTTCATGAAAAATAAAATACAGCTTATGTTCTTTAAAGTGATAGTCTGAGCTGCTCAAACTATAACATAAAACATTTGTAAGTGTAGAAAATAAAAGATAGTCTACCGTACAAATATGGTTGAAGCCTAAATAAATGTTGTTTAAAACTTTCTAGGTGCCCATGCAGGAAATATATAAAAAGTCGTAAGAAGACCAAATAGCCAATCTGTCAAAAGAAAAAGAAAAAAGTATTTTTGTGTTGCATCAATAAACGTTTAGAAACTATATGGAAACTAAACCATTTTATTATTACATTTGCTTTTGATGAAACAATTTCAAACTCACTTGAGCTTATGTGCTTTTGAAATAACTTTAAAACATTTAAATCAAGGTTGAAATACCGGTTCAGCCAAGAAACTTTTATAAATCATCTCTACATTATATATAATGACCAATACTGAATGCTATTTTGTTCCATGTCCTACAGAACAGTATTTTTCAAATTGCAAGTCATGCCCCTTAAGTGACTCATGAAATCAATTGAGAGGGGATTTTTAAACAAAATAAAAGAGAAAAGAAAATATCATAGTACACTGCACAGTTTCTTGTTTCAGTATATAAATCAGTTGTATTATGTGTGTGCTGGATTGCAATGCAAAAGATATTTCTTTCTATGAGTCAGTCAAAACAGTTTTAAAAAAATTTCTTTAGATAGTTTTGAGAAATACTGTGCTTGGGATTCCCTTATGAAAAAAAGTTATTGTTAAATAAACACCACTATCTTACCTCTGTGAAGTTTCATGTGTAGCAAGCTTGTTTTACATAGAATACAAAAAAAATGGAATATCTGCAAAAATATATGATGTGCAAAATTTTCACAGAATATGAGAAAAAACCCACAAACTAGAGAAATAAATGGAACACAAATTCCTAAATTGTTAAATCATAAGATTATGGAAAAAACAAATAAAACAATATCACTATCAAGATACATGTAGTCCAAATCCTCCTAACAACGATGCAGGGTACTACTGTCAGATCTACATGTAAAAAAATAATAATAATAAAGTAAAAAAAGATGATTCTACAAATCTCAGTGATCAACCAAGACAATTTTTTTAAAGATTTTATTCATTTATTTGACAGACAGAGATCATAAGTAGGCAGAGAGGCAGGCAGAGAGAGAGGGGGAAGCAGGCTCCCCGCTGAGCAGGGAGCCCAATGTGAGGCTCTATCCCAGGACCCTGAGATCATGACCTGAGCCAAAGGCAGAGGCTTAACTCACTGAGCCACCCAAGCGCCCTCAACCAAGACAATTTAACAAATAAGTGGTGTGACTGAACTTTGAGCCCAAGACTGTGCTGCACCAAAAGTCATGAACTTTCTATTATAGCAGAGATTTCCAAGTATTTTTATCACAAAATTCTATTGGTAAAATAAATTCTGAGAATGTACCATCAATATTTATAAATGTATATAAATTATAAATATCCACCATTTATAGATTTAAATAAAAAAAGAAAACATTTATAAAGCATAACCAAGGGATCTCTTCATACAGACCACTTTGATATAGTACTATGCTTCTCTAAGAGATTGAAGTTAGATGGGAAGTGGAAATTGTCATATCATTTAAAAGAATACTGCAGTATTCTAAGTGTGAGTTTTTTTTTTTTAGATTTATTTATTTATTTGACACAGAGAGAGAGATCACAAGTAGGCAGAGAGGCAGGCAGAGAGAGAGAGAGGAGGAAGCAGGCTCCCACTGAGCAGAGAGCCCGATTTGGGGCTCGATCCCAGAACCCTGGGATCATGACCTGAGCCGAAGGCAGAGGCTTTAACCCATTGAGCCACCCAGGCGCCCCTCTAAGTGTGAATATTAAAATAAAAAATACCCCTTGTTATAGACAATGGATGAAAATTAATCAAAGGGGAAATAATTTGCAAGGATTAGAGATGGATGTTGAAAGGAAAATTCATGTTCAAGAATTTCACATCATACAAAAACATGATCACTGTATTATACCCCCATTTGGTCATAAGTTTTACCTGATCCAGAGGCTCTCCCTCGTTATAACTATGCTTGGGAAAATGGTTTTATAAGCTTTCATCTATAATATTCTGAAAGCCTTAAATAAGCCTTAAATAAAAATAAATTTTTATTTCAAAATCTGCCTTTCTATATCTCTAAAATATTCTGGGACCCTCTGTGCATATTTCCTCAAGTATCATTTGTGTATATATTCTTTCTGCAGCTTGACAGCTTGAGCTTTGCCTCTTAAACTGGATCTCTGTCAATTCCTCTTTCTTCATTCTCCCATCTTTTCTTCCTTTATTCCTTACTACCCTTCTTTTCTTCTCTTTCTATGACTACTTCTCTTAATTTTTCAGACTCTATTATCTAACAGTGAAATAGAAATGCTGAATAATATTTATTATGTGTTATATTTTAATCGTTGGTTATGTGCTCCATGGTTTTTTATAGATGTTTGAAGAACACTTTATATTTCTATCAAAAATATATTAAACTATTGTTGCTTATATGTTATTCTCTACACTTCAGTTAAGTAGACTTTAATACTTAAGATGATTCTACGCTCAGAGGTAAATAATGAGGAAAGAAGGCACACAAATTGTGAAAGTAAATATTATCATCGAATCAAATATTTCTGGCTCTTCATAATGCTGAACTATATACTACTTTATCAAAAAATGGCTCATAGGAAGGTGGGTGATGCTTCCCTAGCAATACCTTTTGGTATAGCATTACTGTCGGTATAGCATACTGTCAAAAAGAAAAGATCAAAAGGGAGGTTTCCAATTACCTGTTAGATATATAATAAAAAGTCTACAAAGTCAAGAAGGATAAATGAAATGGCTTCTTGTCTGAAATCAAAGGTACTTATAGAGCATGCTTATTTCCACTAGCTAATTTATATTATCTAGAACAATAAGGAGTAGACTTTAAAATTAGTAAATCTGAGACCCAAGGTAAAAAATGTATAGCATTACAGCTGAGAGTCCATTGGGTTTCAAAACCTTCTCTGCTGAGACCTTGAATAATAAGTTAGACTCTTGGGGCACCTGGGTGGCTCAGTGGGTTAAAGCTTCTGCCTTTGGCTCAGGTCATGATCCCAGGGTCCTGGGATCGAGCCCCACATCGGCTCTCTGCTTAGCAGGAGAGTGCTTCCTCCTCTCTCTCTCTGCCTGCCTCTCTGCCTACCTGTGATCTCTGTCAAATAAATAAAATCTTAAAAATAAATAACTTAGATTCTCTATGTCACAGTCTGTAAAATAATGGCCAATGATAGCACTAAACTTTTAGGATTGTTATAAGGATTAAATAAGTTAATATGTTTAGTTCATCTAAAGCACTCATCATTGTGCAAGGCATTGTGCAAGTTAAGTTCTAAGTATTCACAGCTATTACGTGAACCTGTGCAAATTGTCTAAACTGTCAGATGAGAAGATATAGGAATCTTTTTAAAAATAAATGACATAGTGATGGGGCACCTGGGTAGCTCAGTTGGTAAAGCATCTGACTCTTGGTTTCAGCTCAGGTCATGATCTCAGGGTTGTGGGACTGAGGCCCACACAGGGCTCCATGTTCAGTGGGTAGTCTGCTTGAAATTCCCTCACTACCTCTCCATCTGCCCCTCCCCCCTCCACTCACACATGTGCTCTCTCTTTAAAATACATAAATAAATCTTTAAAAATAAATAAATGAATGACATAGTATATATAAATTAATTTGTGCAATGGCTAAGACTTTATTTTATAGTCATTTATTGGTAGCAGAAATATAAATGGCGATGAATGGAAAATGGTCACTAAAGGGAATGAGAAGAAAAGGGGAGAAAAGCCAGACTTGCTTTATGTTCCTCCTGTCATTCTTTTATCATTAATATAGAGATAGAGATATCTTTTTAAATCCCTACAAATAATTTTATAATATTTTATATACCTCCATAGGAGATATATAAAACAAGGAAACAGGAAAAAGAAGAAAAAGTCATCATGGGAACATCTTGCCTCTCTTCTCCCATCCTTCTTCTATGCAAAGCCTCAGTTCTTCGCACATTCAGTTTCTATTATGTGCTCTCTGAATCTTGCCTGGTCTCCATAAGTCTTCTACCCCCAAACATGTCAGAGAGTATCTAGGCTTGATTTCTAAGGATTAAAATGTAGTATCTTCCAAAAATGCCCTGGCTGTCATGAATATTTTTATGGCTGGTTTCTACAGTTCATAGTCAAAACTGAGTAAGAAATTTTTCTTGGAAATAATACTTAATAATTTTTGCAAGTAATTCTTAAAATACATACATCCTAAAAATAAATACTCTCAAATTTTTTTCTTCTGGCTTTTCCTTATTTTCTTTGCAATAAAACCACTACTTAACCTAAATTTTTCTGACTCATAATAAATTTTGCAACTGGCAACCATGATCATCACAGGGAGTAGAACCATATGTCATCCCAGACCTTATAAAACATGAACCGCATGAAGATAGTTTCCCATCTTATGGCTCTAAATGACACATAATACTGAGAGAACAAACAACTCATCTTCTCAAACTGGGCAACTAGTTAAGGTTATCTGTTGACATTTTTAAATGAAAGTGTCATTTAAAAATATTTAAAATAGAAAAGAGAAAAGTTACACATATGCCGACATTCATATAAACTTGACTTTAATTAAATATTATTTTCTTACATAGTTGGTGAAATTATATTTTCCCAAACTACCTCCATTTGGATATCAAGTAATAATGTATTATCCACATTTAAAGAAGATTAAAATAAATTACCAAACAAGAGAATGTTCCATAATAAAACCGAATGGTCTGTTTAGATCCTGAAACAACTGTCATGTAACTACATGTAGTATTTGTAGCAATT
This sequence comes from Mellivora capensis, assembly GCA_004024625.1. Taxonomy (NCBI): domain Eukaryota; kingdom Metazoa; phylum Chordata; class Mammalia; order Carnivora; family Mustelidae; genus Mellivora; species Mellivora capensis. The sequence goes on along the minus strand of PISX010024911.1, from coordinate 9,171 downwards.
AAAACATATTTAGAATATTTTAAAACGTACCTTTATCAGCTTTATTTCAACTGAATATAAGTATGTCTTTTGGAATGCATCACAACAGAGTCTATATAAAACTGATTCCGCAACAAAAAATAAGGTAGGCAGATGATCATAATCAAAGGAAGCATGGTCCAGGGAAGCATAAAGCATATTTAAAGCTTCTGAAATATTAAAAAGGTAGAAACTTCATAATTTGGAGATCTTGCTTTTGTCTACATGCCACAATTAAGCCTTATAATTAACTATTTGTTGTCACCAAAACCAGACTGTGGTTTTAAAATATTAAAAAATTTAAATGTTAAATATTTACAAATTCTTTGACACCCCTTCCATTAAGAAGTGAAATCTTAAAAAAAGGGGGGGGGGGGTAAAATCTATACCCCTTCCCCCTTGAACCTGAGTAGGTCTTGTGACTGCTTTAACCAATAAAATGCTAGATCAGAAAAGGCAATAGAGCTGCCACTTGGATCTCTTTCTCAAGATACTAGCTTTGGAACACTTAGCTGCCACTTAGGAAGTCTAATAACTCAGAAGTCACTAAATTGGAGAGACTACAGAGCTAGAGATAGAAGAGAGAGAGAGAGATGCCCAAGGAGCTCCACCTGTTCCAGCCAACACAAAATAGATCAGGAGGCCATACAAATAATAATGGGGAAATGAGGCAGAACTGGGTGATTAAAGATAGTACTAAAGATAAGTGCTATAAAGAGAAGAGTGGAAAACCTAGAAAATCAAGGTAGAGGAAATAGGACCCCTCAGAGATAAATGAGAAAGAACACAGAGCTAAGGCCCTAGAGAAAACTACACCTCAAGTTATTACAAAGAAGGGCTTTTGAAGGGCTGTCATGTAAATATCTGAAAAGAAGAGCAAATGCAGGGCCCTGAGGAAGGAAAAGCCCTGACACATCCAAGGAATAGAAAAGAGATCAGTATGGCTGGAGCATAATGAATCATAATGAATAAGAAGGGAAGGCAGCCAGGAATAAGATCATACAGAGCCTTGTAGTCAGGGCTTCTTTAAAGCGTAATCAGAAGGCACTAGAAATGATTTAAGCTTTAGTATGATCACTGCTGCATGGAGAGTGAACTATAGAATGAGGAGCGGACAAGAGATTTGCAAGACACAGATGTGGAGGTTTTCGGTTGTGGAGCTGGTACTAAGAATTCATATTTAGGGTTTTTATTTGGAGTTCAATATCTTGAAGAATGAAAAAGCTTTCGGCTGTGTGTAACAGGAAATGCAAAGAAACATCTTCAAAATAAGTATGTTTATGATTTCACAAGATCATAGATGGAAAGACTGTAGGGCTGGCTCATATACCTGCCCTCTGTAAGCATTTTTCTTTCATTTTCTAGTTCTTCTGATGTACATGGTAACAGGGATGACCACACAAGCTCCAGGCATCTTTCTCTCACCAAGCCATTTAGAGACACATCAAAAGGCATAGGGAGGGAAGAGGTGCTTTCTTCCCGGGTCTATCTTTTTCAAAAGCAATTCAACAAAAAGTACTTGAAATAGACCTGCTTTTATATTTCTGGTTAGGACCAGCTCCCATGACCACTCCTAATCTAATCACTGGCAAGCAAATGGGAATACCCATGATTAGTTTAGATCTCCCAAGACTCACTGCCCAGCCCTCCACCCCACCACCCACACTACACCCAGGCTGCAAGGGCCTGCCCTCTTCTGAATCACAGGACTGCAGGACACCTGAACAAAAAGGTTTAATGGGCAAAGAAAAATAAGTAGCTACTGGTTGTTGATAAGCCAGGGGTGTTTACTTCAATATCATTTAAACATTTAATAGAGGTCAGGCTGTGGATCAGAATGTCATAAAGACAAGTTAAATACAGAATTGTTCTTACTGTTCCTGTTGCTTGAAACCTACCAGTTAGCCGTACAAAACTCAGTTTACATGGAGAACTACTCTCTGACTTCATATGGTCAACATTCTAAAGCTCATTTTAAAAGGCATAAACATAAAATTCAGGATAATGATAAAAGAAATTTTACCTCTTTAAAAACAATGTTTTTTAATTTCTTTTTTAGATTGGTTGGAGTATGGTTTGGAAGGAGACATATAAATGAGAAGTGATAAATGAAAACGTAATGAGTAAAATGCCTGTTTAAAATAAGTGAAAAACAAAGGACCATTTGGTTAACGTTTTATGAGTAAGAATTATAAAATGCCAAAACAAGTTTCTCTAAAGTATAGTGCCTATTATAATTGAAAATCACTTCAATGACATTTTATATTACTTTTTAATTAGTTACTAATTTTAGAAAAAAGCAATGAAGACTGTGCTGAACAAAAGTTTTTAAAATAATTTTGTAATTAAAAAGTTGAGCAGTCGAATTCATAAACCCAAAATTACAAAAGGAGCTTTCATAGTGAAACATTACCAGATATTTCAATAGAGAAAGGTGAATTTTCCTTGGCTTCTGCACAATTTTTAAATATTAAAGGTCACAAGTTATGCCTTTTCTGCTAATCTAGAAAACATTCAGGGTAACTAAGAAGAGCTTAGTAAGAGTACATACCATCTTGGATTTCTCCTTTGCACTGAGCTAGATATATTACTTCCGTCCATGCAGTAGGAAGATGCACATGCTTCCCAGAGCCTAAGGTTTTGAGACCCAATTTTCTCTGTTATGAGTAAGCATGAAAAGGCAAACCAAAATGTATAGCTTCTTACAAATTTATTTACTAGTTTACTTATTTACTTATTTTGATTATCCCTTAGTTATTTATATTCTGAAAGTCACTCTATGAGGCTATGCTCTATAGCTAGTTTTTATAAAACTATTTTTGATATTTTATGTAAATTGTATTGGTGCTAAAATGTAAAGGATGTTAATATTCTGAGTTATATCATTAGTTATTTGCTAAAAATAATCCTCATTCTTTACTCTCAAGGGATTACTTCTACCTCATTATCCCACCCAGAAAATGCATCTCTGATTCTAGAAGGAAAGTATATTGAATGTGATTCAACAGAAATTAGCTTCATGCCAATTTGCTGGAAAACTCTGGCTACTTCCCTGTGAATGGACTGAAATTAATGAACCTGAGACAGATACGAAGATTGCTACTCTTCCCTTAATGGGCCCACTCCTGGGGCTTCCCCAGGGAGCAGTTGGACAATTGGACAGAAGCTCACTGATGAATGTATCTGCTAGCACCTCTCAGCATGCATACTTGCCAGAAGAATATTCTTTCTCTAAACAAATTTTTTCAAATTTTTAACATATGTGAGCAACAGTGAAGTGGAATGCTGGGAAATCACCACCACCACAACAAAAAAGATGGCTTAATATATACTCCAGTTCTGTGCACCTTTTATTTCATTAATTTTTTATATTATGTATATTGGTAATATGGTAGATATGTACCATATGTATATATACATATACCAAAATATATATGTATATGGTATATGTATATTTGGTAATATGTATATTATTTCTCTGCCTAACACAAACTGGATCTAACGTAAGAAGAGCAAAACAAGGACTTATTTCACCTCGTGTTCTGTTTTGATATGTGTTTGAAAATTTGGAAGCTAATGCATACTCTTAAAAAATGTATTTTCTATAAGTTCGGTGAATAGTTAGAGAGAGAGAACAGGGTATTTCGTGTACGTATTGTGAAGGTTTAGGGAAGCTTCCTTTCTTCTTTGGGACACATGATATCTCAGTCAACCTTTTTTTTTTTTTTAAGGAAAAGGTGGAATTATCATAATCAAAAATTTATTTACCAGCCTTTCATATTTTGTGGTGAGCTCCTGGACTACTGTCAACAGCTAGCTATATTCTTCAATAATTTGTGGAGAATCTTCACCTAAAAAGCCCTTTGACATTGAATTATCCGGTATCAGCTTTAATTTTACTTTGCATTAATATCTTTAATAATACTTAATGATTTTAAAAAGTTATTTCTTAATTCTACTTTTGATATTTTAGAACATGTAACCACCCACCAACTAGAACAGAAAGTCCATATATTAAATAATCAAATAGTGTACTATTACCTTACATCTGAGAATGATTTTTCTAGCTAGGTCCAACAATTCTTCCTTCTCTTTTGGATTTCTTGCTTGGTTGAATCTCAAGATGAATTCTTTTGTGATTGAAAATGATGGACTAAACCAAAAAACAAATCAATAGTTATAGCTAATAGTTCCCAAATTTTAATTAATCAATTTCTAGGGGCTAAGCATAACTATTTTCTTTTGAAAAAGTACTTTACCTTAATAAAAATGTTTCATACACATACAGAGAAATCAGTAAGATAAAAAATATATATGTGTGTGTGTGTACAGGACTCCTAGATTTATCAATCATACTCTTGGATTAAGAAACAATTCTCATGGGGCGTCTGGGTGGCTCAGTGGTTAAAACCTCTGCCTTCGGCTCGGGTCATGATCTCAGGGTCCTGGGATTGAGTCCCGCATCAGGCTCTCTGCTCCCCAGGGAGCCTGCTTCCTCCTCTCTCTCTGCCTGCCTCTCCGCCTACTTGTGATCTCTGTCTGTCAAATAAATAAATAAAATCTTTAAAAAAAAAAAAAAGAAACAATTCTCATGATGTAAAAGAATTCTCATGATGTAACACTTTTCTGAAAGAAAAGTTTCTGAAATGGTTGCCAGAAGTCTTGTTAGTATATGCCTTCTTCATAGGTAAAACCCAGCACAGCTCCGATTATGTTGAAGACTGATTTATCTCCTCTCATATAACAGTGTTGGTTCAAATTAAGCTAAATTTTTATTCCCTTCATGCAAGTGAAATGCAACTGTGGCAGCAGTAAAATGAGCAAGGGAGGAAAGATGTATGTGGCAAGGTCAGAGAGGTGACAAGTATCAGATTAACTCTGGATGAGATGAGAAGTTATTGCAGGGTTTTGATAAGAGGAGTGGCATGATTTAGCTTGGGTTCTAATAGGCTCATTCCAATGTCTATTGAGATTTGGAGTGTGGAAAGGTGGGAGGTAGCAAGGAAGGAGGCACATGTATACTTAGGTGAGATGCAATAGTGGCTTAGATCAAGAAGATAACAATATCAGTAAAAAGAAGAGTTTGGATAATGGGTGTGTTTTGACATTAGCTCCAATTAAGACTGCCCAAAGAATTAGAAATTAGGCATGAGAGAAAAAATAAGAAAAGAAAAGAGTCATGACTGAAATGAGTAGGATGGAACTGCAATTTTCTGAGAAGGGGAAGATTGGTGGAGAAGCAGATTTGGGGTGAGGGTAGAGAATAAGCTCAGTATTGGATATATTATGTTTGAGATGACCATAGCCGTCCTAGTAGAGACATAGAATAGACAGATATATGAGTTTGAATTTCAGGGGGAAAAGTTCAGTCTAGATATATTAATTTTGGAGTCATTATTGAGTCATTAAAGATACATGTGGTATTTAAAGCCTTGCAAATAGAAAGGAACCCCTGGGGAAAGTACAGAAAGAGTAAACAAGTATTTCAAAGAGAAGTAGGAAAAATAAGTTGACAGTGTATGCAAGAGAATGAGTAGAGTGATTATAATGATATACCACAGGATTTAAGATGGGCATGGGATCAAAAGTGATATCAGAGGAATAGTGAATAAGTAGTAGAATCAATGAGTTGTTTATTTGTGTGGTCAAATAACTGTTAGAGTCATGCTATCAGAACGAGAGGTCCAGAAGAATAAAACACATTTTTGTAAAAACTTACTATATTCATAATTTACTGAGTTAATTGTTTTGTGGGATACAGGGAAAAAATACGTGAATAAAAATCAGATTTTGCCCCTGCATAATTCATAGTCCTATTGAGAAGACAGATGTATGTAAAAGTAATGGTGCCTTAATGATCACAGAATAAGCAGAGGTATTGACCATCTCCTATTAGACTTTAAAGTGAGGATACAAGAATGAAGTAAAAACCCCTGCTCTCATGGAGCTTGTAGTAAAACAGAGGAATAGTTGAAGTGTTAGCATGCACAAGCTTTGCTAGAACTGGGCATTTTGAAATTAGTAATTTCATTCTTGATTTCGTGTTCTCTATCTCACTCTTGCCCATGGAGACATCTGCTTAGATAGATACAGTGTAGGCTGGCTGAAAACTCTTTCTTGATAGTCATCTGGGATGACATTTCTTTGATGCTCATCAAGAGTTCAAAATAGCGTTAACCGTCCCATTTGTACAAAGTGCTATGCGAATTACAAGAGGATAAGGAATCTTTGAAAACATGGAAAGTGAATGCCTTTCAGCTTTCTGTATAGATACTGAGTCCCTTAATTGGTGTCCCATAGCTCATGTCAGTAAATATTTAGTAGGAATTAAATATAGCTATTTGAACCATGTCTAGCCCATCACAAAGAAATTGAGGTTGTTACACAAATTAGCATATAATGATATACAAATAACACCTAAGAAGCAAAAAAGACACTTTAAAGAGTAAATATAGGCATTTGAAAAGAAAATACTTTGGCTTCCCAATTTCTTCACACATCCTACTTTCTTCAAAAATAAACGTAATGTACTGTAAGTATATAAGTGCAGTCCTGTGGAACAGGTAAATAAAGAGCATCATCCTAATTTTACATATAGAAAAAATATACTTTATTTTAATAACCTACCTAAACTATTTATCAGAACTTTTTTTTAGCTGACAACTCATTTGTTTAGTAAATATTTAAGAGAAGTCTCTTACACACAAGATATTTTGCTATATACAATGAGGGAGAGAGGAGAAATCAGATTCAACGTCAGAAAGTTTCCAATTTGGAAGGGAAGTGAGATGCAACAAAAAAAAATGTTCTAAAAAAAAAGAAATCCTGTAGAATTTAGAAGTAAAAATCATGATTCCAATGATTCCTAGTCATATAATCTTTGCTTAATCACTTAATCTGTGTGAACTATCATTTTTCGTATGTGGAAATGAGGAGAAAATCTTGTAGAATTCTGAAAAGTATCAAATCAGACCACAAAAGTCTAGTTCCTGATACATATCAAGTGCTGAATGACTGTTAGTTAATAAGCAATACTGTTTTTGGTTAAAGGTTCAAAAAAAGCTTCTTTGCAGAAATGGCACTTGATCTATACCTTGAATAGTGAAGAACTGGAATGTGACAGAACAGTGACTGTCCTTTCAAAATTCTTTCTCTGCCTTTTCGTTGGCATATGATCACCTAGCTGCTCTATATTTCCCAGTCTTCCTGGCTGCTAGATATGGGCACATGGCCAAGCTAGTGGGATATGAGCAAATGTAATATATGCAAATTTCAGGTCACCTCTAACTTAAAGACATACCATTTTCTCTAGAATGATGCTTTTTTCTCCTTCCTGTGAACTGGAACAAAGACACAGTGCTGAATCAGCTTTGATTAGGGAGATGAGTACAACACCCTATGAGATAATGAGGGTCCTGAGTTTCTCACTGACCCCAAACGCAGAGCTGTCCTGTCAGCCTTGATCCACTGACTTTTTATGTCAGATAATACATTTCTATCTGATATAAGCCACTGAAATTAGAGGTTTCTTTCTATAGTTGTTTCAAATTTATCCTAACTAATACAAATATGACCAAAGAGAAAAAATAAGAAAAAATAAGAATTTTAACCCAGCATAGACAGAATATTTAAAATCAAAATAGGAAATGAAGACGGAAATTCTGGGTTGAGAACAAACATAAATGGCATTGAAGAGTAGTCTTTGGCAGAGATTCATAGCTGCCTACATCAGTGTTTATTCTCCTTCTTCTTATGAAAAGATTCTTTCTTGCAGTTAGGTGTACCTGTATGTCTATGTTTCAGCTAGTAAAGGTAAGTAAAATGTGCCTGTTCCATGCAAACAAGCAATTCTAGACTGAGATACCAAATAAAAGAATGAAGATAAACAGCATGACCAAAAATACACATCTGCAGGGATATCAAAACTAAGGACAAAGAGATCATTAGAGTTAATGTTTAGAAAGTCTGTGGAATCTTCGAGAGTGTTTTCACAGGGTGCCCAGGTGTCTCAGTTGGTTAAGTGACCAATTTCAGCTAGGTCATGATCTCACGGTCATGAGATCAAGCCCTGTGTGGGACTCCATGCTCAGTGCAGAGTTTGCTTCAGATTCTTTCTCGTTCTCTCTCTACCCCTCCCTTCACTTGTGTTCTCTCTCACTCTCCCTCTCTCAAATAAATAAATAAATCTTAAAAAAAGAGTAATTTCACTAGTGAATTACTAATACTGAGTTGAATTTAGGGATAACAAAAAATCTGTTATCTGAAAATATTCTGCAAAACACAAAGCTGTAAGGTCTTCATGATTAGTGCCTGTATTGGCCATAAATATTTTACAGTTTCAGATTCACTTGTTCCTGCCTGCATGATCTTCATGGCCCAAAGAGTGAGCTGTCCCTCCTCTTCTCCATTTGGAGTAGCCATGTGCTGGATGACACAAACTGGAAGTATGGATGAGTTAGCATCTATGTAATGAATCTTGACCAAGGAAAATGCTAGACAAAAAGCAACAGATGAGATGAATAACCCTTCTCATTTCTCCATTCCATGGACTACTATGAGATGTGGCTTCTTCTTGAAACCATGCCTTAATGAGTCCCATTATACCAAGTATGGACTGTCTGCTATATTTCTTTTTGCCAAGTTGTGATTTAGTGCTCCAGGTAGTAATGCATCAAGGTTTCCTGGCTCATTTTCCTTTTTTTTTTTAATCTTTATGCACTAACTTTGCATTTATTTGACCCCAAACAAATTATTAGAATTTTAATCCTCTTCTCATATTCTGCCTTCTAGAGACTTGGGCTAAGACAGTGGTATAAGCCCCAGTATAAGAATATTATGATTTCTATGATTTTGCAAGACTCTACATACTTTGTACAGATCAGTAGCTACTGATCTCTCATTTGGGGTAATACATTCTAAAAGAAGCTACATTTAATTGCATGTGTTCATGTTCTTTATGGCCATCCAGATCCTAAGTCACCATATTTTTGGCTAAATCATCTGTAGCCATCCCCAAACGTGACAATATAGATGTCTCAGGCTAAAATTAACAGACCTGATTACAAGGTCTTAACCATTTAGAATTTCACTAAAGGCTTATAATAATTCAGATAAATGAAAAACATACTATAGATAAAATAAACAAATGACCAG
>PISX010024910.1:0-27006 GCA_004024625.1 Mellivora capensis | reverse complement strand
CAGCAACCCTCAGTTTGTTTTGTGAGATTAAGAGTCACTTATGGTTTGTCTCCCTCCCAATCCCATCTTGTTTCTTTTCTTCTTTTTCTGCGCCCCTAGTCCCCCATGTTGCATCTCCACTTCCTCATATCAGGGATATCATATGATAGTTGTCTTTCTCTGATTGACTTATTTCACTAAGCATGATACCCTCTAGTTCATCAAGATCAAAAGCTTTTGCACAGCAAAGGAAACAGTCAACAAAACCAAAAGGCACCGCATTTTTAAGTAACATTTCCAGACTCGGAAAAAAGTTTGCCCCAAAAGAGAACCTTGGTTTATAGTCTAGTTGCTTAAAAACCTCAGATATTCTGGCAATCCTTTTGGTTTCCCATTCTGAAACTTTGATTCTGCTATTGGAGGTGTCAATGATGGGACTGTCCCCCTTCCTCTCACCTATAAAACTCTGGCCAGTGGTGTCATCACTGTGGATGTCCCCAGTGCAGGCAACATTCAGCAATTCCCATTCCTTTTCCAATAGAACAACAGAAGGAAGAACTAGAAAAAAGGAAGGGAAGGAGGGAGAAAAACAATACATCTTTGTCCTGGTTTTCTCCTTTTCTCCCCATCACTGCCCCTCAGACCTCACCAGATAGTACCATTAGGCAGTGGGGCTTGGAAGTATTTTGAATGAGCCATTCTTCAATGAATGCATTTTACATCTATTCCCTACTTTATAAATTATGCTATAGAAAAAATGTGGCATTGGAGTTGTCTCATAATGAGGCCTAATTGCACCATTTGGGGTGGAGTTATAGTAAATGACTTGCTCAAGGTCAAGAAAGGTATGGTTTGTCCAAAGAGAGGCCAGAAATAGAATCGAAGTCTGCTGGCTTTCAGTTCAGTTTAGCATCCAATAAACCACATTCTCTTTCCTCTGCACATTTGATCTCCAGTGGTTTGCCGTGGGCACACATATTAGACAGCTTACAAACCTAAACAGTCATAAAATGGTCGGAGGTAGTAAAACAGGCTCCACTGGGAGCAAAATGTATGTGTCATTATCAGTAACAGAACACAAAGCTCAAGTTCCCATTAGCAGCAGTGACAGTCTACCTTTCCCCTTCCTGGGGCGTCTTTTACCAATAGAGAGTGTGATTTTTTGTTTGTTTCAGTCCAAAACAGATTGCCTTTATATTTGTGCCTGCAACTGAGGTAATGAAGTATGGAGTTCATTTGTGAATGTTTTGAATGGCAGTGTCTCCTCAAACTTATTTTTGCTGGGAACTCGAATGAACATTCTTTCAAAATAGTCACACTGTTGTAATTGGCAAACCTCTGAGACGGTATCTGGGGAGGCAAACAACATGCAGTTGGAAAGGGATATAAAATTCATAGATGTGCAACCTGAATTATCCATTTCATTTACCATATTTTTATGTTAAAACCATCTCCAGATGGAAAGACAACATTGTAAAATCTTTAATTGTGAAAGATGTCTATTAATGTTAGACGCTGGAAGGATATTACAATTTTATTATGTCTTTTGTGTGCCTGCATCTTATTACCTGTTTATTCAAAATATGTCCCATTATTTTTATTATAAGACACACTTGACAAGTTTTAAAATTTCTGTAAAAGTCTTTTGGAGGAAATAATGGGCTTGTCCCCCACAGGAACATGACATACTTCCTGGTTGTAGCTCAAGCTTCAAGTTTATTTAAGGACACTTGCATCACTAACTCCTAAAACTGCTGCCTGACTCATGATCAACTTGAGAGATTTTAAATAATTGATTTTAATAATGAGACTTACACCTCATCTTCTAACAATAAATGCACCTCTCTGGGGGTGATCTCTCTAAATGACAGAAGTCTTTCAGTTATGGAGAATTGGGGAGGTGATGTTTACTTCTCAGAAGTACTGGCTGTATACGGAAAGATGAACTCTCTGAAAAGAACTTCATTTTAAAGTGTTCAGTCTTAATGTTTAGAGGTGAGAAGGTGGAGGGAGGAGCAAGATGGCGGAGGAGTAGGAGTCCTAAATTTCATCTGGTCCCAGGAATTCAGCTAGATGGTTATCAAATCATTCAGAACACCTACAAACTCCCCAGGAGATCGAAGAGAAGAGCAGCAATTCTATGAAGGGAAAAGCGACCACTTTCTGGAAGGTAGGACGTGTGGAGAAGTGAATCCAAGGCGATGGGAAGACAGACTGCGGTCGGGGTAGGGGAGGCTCCTGGCAAGTGAGAGAGCAGCGGAGCACAAAATCAGAACTTTCAGAAGTCTGGTCCACTGAGGGATGTAGCTCCAGAGGCTAAGCGGGGGGTGGGGGTGTGGGGGTGGTGGAGCCCCCATGGGGACAGTGTGGTCTGAGGACGTGTGGGGTCACAGAAAGACCAGGGGTGTATGAATGTGGCAGAGCTGCCAGGTATTGGAGCCAGGGAAGCTGGCTGCAGAGATGGAGCTGAGGAGGGGCTCTCAGCTAGGGGTTACCTTAAACTGTGATCCGAGGCACAGTCGGGCCACTGCTCTTCAAGCTGGGACCCCACAAGCAGCAGATCCGGGAGACTCACCTTCTTCCTTGGGAAGAGAGGTGCGGAAGTGTGTGGCAGGAATCTGCTGGGTTTGGAGACTCCAAATGGGGCCATGCATCAGAGATAGAAATGCTTGGTCACAGGCTGGGTGTGCATGGAGTATGGCTGGAGACCAGGGAGACGGGAGGGACTGACTGCTTTTCTCTGAAGGCACACTGAGGAGTGGGGCCTGAGCTCTCAGCTCCTGTGGAGCTGGAGATTGGGAGGCCACCATTTTCATTCCCGTCCTCCAGAGCTCTACGGAAAGTGTATAGGGAACAAAAGTTACCAAGAGCAAAATCGAGCATATTACTTAGCCTGGCCCCTGGCAAGGGTGGTGCAATTCTGCCTCAGGCAAAGACATTTGAGAATCACTACAACAGGCCCCTCCCCTGGAAGATCAACAAGAATATCCAGTCAAAAAAATTGACAAGGCAAGAAACAACAAATTTTGGAGAGGCCGTGGGGAAAGGGGAACCTTCTTACACTGTTGGTGGGAACGCAAGCTGGTACAGTCACTTTGGAAAACACTGTGGAGGTTCCTCGAAAAACAAAAGTTGAGCTATCATATGACCCAGCAATTGCACTACTGGATATTTACCCCAAAGATACAGATGTGGTGAAAAGAAGAGCCATATGCACCCCAGTGTTTATAGCAGCAATGGCCACAGTCGCCAAATTGTGGGAAGAGCTGAGATGCCCTTCAACAGATGAATGGATAAAGAAGATGTGGTCCATATACACGATGGAATATTACTCAGCCATCGGAAAGAGTGAATACCCAACTTTTCATCAGTATGGATGGGACTGGAGGAGATTATGCTGAGTGAAATAAGTCAAGCAGAGAAAGTCACTTATTATATGGTTTCACTTATTTATGGAACACAAGGAATAGCATGAAGGATATTAGAAGGAAGGGAAAAATGAAGCAGGGGAAATCAAAGGGGATGAAACATGAGAGACTATTGACTCTGAGATACAAACTGTGGGTTTTAGATGGGGGGTGGGTGGAGGATGGGTTAGCCCTGTGATGAATATTAAGGAGGGCATGTATTGCATGGAGCACTGAGTGTTATATGCAAACAATGACTCATGAAACACTCCATCAAAAACTATTGATGTATTTATTGTATGGTGACTAACATAATTAAAAAAAAAAAAAGAGCAGCCAGCCAAGACCAAGTTTACCAGTCAATGAGAACTGCAAAACTCCAGTGCTAGGGGAATATAGCACATAGATCTCATGGCTTTTTTTTTTTATGATTCTTTAGTCTTTCAAAGTTAATTTTAAAAATTTTCCTTATTTGGGGTGCCTGGGTGGCTCAGTGGGTTAAAACCTCTGCTTCAGCTCAGGTCATGATCCCAGGGTCCTGGGATTGAGCCCCACATTGGGCTCTCTGCTCAGCAAGGAGCCTGCTTCCTCCTCTCTCTCTTCCTCTTCTCTCTACCTACTTGTGATCTGTCCGTCAAATAAATAAATAAAATCTTAGAAAAAAAATAAAAATAAAAATAAAATAAATAAATAAAATTTTCCTTGTTTTTTCTTTTCTATGTTTTTAAATTTTTCTTCTTCTTTTTTCAACCAACATCTTATCAATTTCTTTTTTAAAGTCTTTTTTTAAATTTTCATTTTTACAGTCATAATCTATCCCATCATTGTATTTAAGCTTTATTTTTTGTATATATGTTTTTCTCTGTTTAAAATTTTGAGCTACAGTTTCCTCTAACAGACCAAAATATACCCTAAATCTAGGGTATGGCTTTGTTCTAGTGTCCAGCCTGATCACATTCTCTCCCTTTTTTTTTTTTGTTTTGTTAATTTTTTCCTTTCTTTTTTCAACCAACTTCTTATCTTATCAATTCTTTTTTTTTAATCTTTTTTAATTTTCATTTTTACAGTCATATTCTTTCCCATCATTATACTTAATCTTATTTTTTTGTATACATATAAGTTTTTTTTTCTAATTTTGGGAGGCAGTTTCTTTTAACAGACCAAAATACACCCAAAATCTAATTTGTGGCTCTATTCTATTTACCAGCATGATCATATTCTTTTTTTTTTTTTCTTCTCATCCCAGTTTTGGGTCTCCTCCCATTTGTTTAGTGTATATTTTCCTGGGGTCGTTTTAACCCTTTCAACATTTTGTTCTCTCATTCTTCTATTCCTCTGGACAAAATGACAAAATGGAAAAACTCACCTCAAAAAAAAAAAAAAGAACAAGAAGCTGTACTGACTGCCAGGGACTTAATCAATATGAATATTAGTAAGAAGTCAGAAATAGAATTCAGAATGATGATTATAAAGATACTAGCTGGGCTTAAAAAAGCATAAAAGATACTAAAGAATTCCTTTCTAGAGAAATAAAAGAACTAAAATGTAACCAAGTCAAAAAAGGCTATTAATGAGGTGCAATAAAAAATGGAGGCTCTAACTGCTAGGATAAATGAGAAAGGAGAGAGAATTAATGATATAGAAGACCAAATGATGGATAATAAAGAAGCTGAGAAAAAGAGAGATAAACAACTACTGGATCATGAGGGGAGAATTCAAGAGATAAGTGATACCATAAGATGAAACAATTTAGAATAATTGGGATCCCAAAAGAAGAAGAAAGAGAGAGAAGGGCAGAAGGTGTATTGGAGCAAATTATGGTGGAGAACTTCCTTAATGTGGGGAAGGAAACCGGCATCAAAATTCAGGAGGCATAGAGAACCCCCCTCAAAATCAATAAAATAGGTAACACCCCATCACCTAATAGTAAATCTTACAAGTCTCAGAGACAAAGAGAAAATCTGAAGGCAGCTTGGAACAAGAGGTCTGTAATGTACAATAATAGAAACATTAGACTGGCAGAAGGCCTATCCACAGAGACCTGGCAGGCCAAAAGGACTGGCATGATATATTCAGAGCACTGAATGAGAAAAATATGCAGCCAAGAATACTATATCCAGCTAGGCTGTCATTGAAAATAGAAAGAGGATTAAAAAGCTTCCAGGACAAACAAAACCTAAAAGAATTTGCAAACACCAAACCAGACCCACAGGAAATACTGAAAGGGGTTCTCTAACCAAAAAGAGAGCCTAAAGATAACAAAGACCAGAAAGGAACAGAGACAATATACAGTAACAGTCACCTTACAGAATGCAATGGCACTAAATTCATATCTTTCAATAGTTACCCTGAATGTAAATGGGCCAAATGCCCCAATCAAAAGACACAGGGTATCAGAATGGATAAAAAAAAAAACAACAACAACCCATCAATATGCTTTCTACAGGAAATTCATCATAAACCCAAAGACACCTCCAGATTTAAAGGGAGGGGGTAGAAACCCATTTACCATGCTAATGGACATCAAAAGAAAGCTGGGGTAGCAATCTTTATATCAGATAAATTAGATTTTAAGCCAAAGACTATAATAAGAGATGACAAAGGACAGTATATCATACTCAAAGGGTCTGTCCAACAAGACGATCTAACAATTTAATATATCTATGCTCCTAACATGGGAGCAGCCAACTGTATAAACCAATTAATAATAAAATCAAAGAAACACATCCACAATAACACAATAATAGTAAGGGACTTTAACATCCCCCCTCACTGAAATGGACAGATCATCCAAGCAAAAGAACAACAAAGAAACAAAGGCCTTAAATGACACACTGGACCAGATGGACATCACAGATATATTCAGAACATTCTATCCCAAAGCAACAGAATACACATTCTTCTCTAGTGCACATGGAACATTCTCCAGAATAGATCACATCCTGGGTCATAAATCAGATCTCAACTGGCACCAAAAGATTGGGATCATTCCCTGTATATTTTCAGAGCACAATGCTCTGAAGCTAGAACTCAATCACGAAAGGAAAGCTGGAAAGAACCCAAATACATGGAGGCTAAAGAGCATCCTACTAAAGAATGAATGGGTCAACCATAAAATTAAAGAAAAATTGGAAAAAATCATGGAAACAAATGATAATGAAAACACAACAGTTCAAAATCTGTGGGACACAGCAGAGATGTCCTGAGAGGAAAATACATAGCAATACAAGCCTTTCTCAAGAAACAAGAAAGGTCTCAAATACACAACCTAACCCTACACCTAAAGGAGCTGGAGAAAGAACAGCAAAGAAAGCCTAAACCCAGCAGGAGGAGAGAAATCATAAAGATCAGAACATAAATCAATGAAACAGAAACCAAAAGAACAGTAGAACACACCAATGAAACTAGGAGCTGGTTCTTTGAAAGAATTAATAAGATTGATAAACCCCTGGCCAGACTTATCAAAAAGAAAAGAGAAAAGACCCAAATAAATAAAATCATGAATGAAAGAGGAGAGATCACAACCAACACCAAAGAAATACAATTATAAGAACATATAAGGAACTATATGCCAGCAAATTAGATGATCTGGAAGAAACGGATGCATTCCTAGAGACGTATAAAGTACCAAAACTGATCCAGGAAGAAATAGAAAACCTGAGCAGACCCATAACAAGTAAAGAAATTGAAGCAGTCATCAAAAATCTCCCAACAACTCTTGTTTGTTGGGAGATTTTGATGACTGCTTCAAAGAGTCCGGGGCCAGATGGCTTTCCAGAGGAATTCTACCAAACACTTAAAGAATTAATACCTATTCTTCTGCAACTGTTCCAAAATATAGAAATGGAAGGAAACTAATTTTATAAGGCCAGCATTACCTTGATCCCAAAACCAAACAAAAACCCCTCCAAAAAGGAGAATTACAGATCAATATCTCTGATGAACATGGATGTAAATATTCTCAACAAAATACTAGCCAATAGGATCCAACAGTGTATGAAAAGGATTATTCACCATGACCAAGTGGGATTTATTCCTGGGCTGTAAGGTTGTTCCACATCTGCAAACCAATCAATGTGATACAATGCAATAGTAGAAGAAATACAAGAACCATATGATATTCTCAATACATGCAGAAAAAGCATTTGGCAAAGTACAGCATGCTTTCTTGAACAAAACTTTTCACAGTGTAGGGAAAGAGGGTACATACCTCAATATCATAAAAGCCATCTATGAAAAACCCACAGTGAATATCATTCTAAATGAGGAAAAACAGAACTTTTCCCCTAAGGTCAAGAATGCAATAGGGATGTCCACTATCTCCACTGCTGTTCAACCTAGTACTAGAAGTTCTAGCCTCAGCAATCAAACAACATAAAGAAGTAAAAGGCATCCAAATAAGCAAAGAAGTCAAACTCTCACTCTTTGCAGATGATATGACACTTTATGTGGAAAACCCAAAAGACTCCTCCCCAAAACTGCTAGAACTCATACAGGAATTCAGTAAAGTGTCAGGATATAAAATCAATGCACAGAAATCAGTAACATTTCTATACACCAACAAGACAGAAGAAAGAGAAATTAAGGAGTTGATCCCATTTACAATTGCACCCAAAACCATAAAATACTTAGGAATAAACCTAACCAAAGAGGAAAAGAATTTGTACTCAGAAAACTATAGAATTCTCATGAAAGAAATTGAGGAAGACACAAAGAAATGGAAAAACATTCTATGTTCATGGATGGGAAGAGCAAATATTGAGAAAATGTCTATGTTACCTAAAGCAATCTACACATTTAATGCAATCCCTATCAAGATACCAACAACTTTTTTCAAAGAAATGGAACAAATAGTCCTGAAATTTATATGGAACCAGAAAAGACCCCAAATAGCCAGAGGAATGTTGAAAAAGAAAACCACAGTTGGTGGCATCACAGTTCCAGACTTCAAGCTCTATTACAAAGCTGTAATCAAGACAGTATGGTACTGGCACAAAAAACAGACACGTAGATCAATGGAACAGAATAGAGAGCCCAGAAATAGACCCTCAACTCTATGGTCAACTAATCTTTGACAAAGCAAGAAAGAATGTCCAGTGGAAAAAAGACAGTCTCTTCAACAAATGGTGTTGGGAAAACTGGACAGCCACATGCAGAAGAATGAAACTGGACCATTTCCTTACACCACACACAAAAACAGAATCAAAATGGATGAAAGACCTCAATGTGAGACAGGAATCCATCAAAATCCTTGAGGATAACACGGGCAGCAATCTCTTTGACCTCAGCCACAACAACTTCTTCCTAGAAACATTGCCAAAGGCAAGGGAATCCAGGGCAAAAATGAACTATTGGGACTTCATCAAGATCAAAAGATTTTGCACAACAAAGAAAATAGTCAATGAAGCCAAAAGACAACTGACAGAATGGGAGAAGATATTTGCAAATGGCATATCAGATAAAGGGCTAGTATCCAAAATCTATAAAGAACTTATCCACCTTGACACCCAAAGAACAAATAATCCAATCAAGAAATGGGCAGAGGACATGAACAGACATTATTGCAAAGAAGACATCCAGATGGCCAACAGACACATGAAAAAGTGCTACACATCACTCGGCATCAGGGAAATACAAATCAAAACCTCAGTGAGATATCACCTCACACCAGTCAGAATGGCTAAAATTAACAAGTCAGGAAAAAAAAGATGCTGGCGAGGATGCGGAGAAAGGGGAACCCTCCCACACTGTTGGTGGGAATGCAAGCTGGTGCAGCCACTTTGGAAAACAGCATGGAGATTCCTCAAAAAATTGAAAATAGAACTGCCCTATGACCCAGCAATTGCACTAGTGGGTATTTACCCCAGACATACAAATGTAGTGATCCAAAAGGCCACGTGTACCCCAATGTTTACAGCAACAATGTCCATAATAGCCAAACTATGGAAAGAGCTTAGATGTCCATCAACAGATGAATGGATAAAGAAGATGTGGTCTATATCTACAATGGAATATTATGCAGCCATCAAAAATGAAATCTTGCCATTTGTAACAATGTGGCTGGAACTAGAGGGCATTATGCTAAGCGAAATAAGTCATTCAGAGAAAGACAATTATCATATGATCTCACTGATATGAGAAATTTGAGAAATAAGACAGAAGACCATAGGGAACATAGGGAAAAATTAAACAAGATGAAACCAGAGAGGGAGACAAAGTGCAAGAGAATCTTAATCTCAGGAAACAAACTGAAGGTTGTTGGAAGGGAGGGGAGTGGAAGAGATGCGGTAGCTGGGTGATGGACATTGGGGAGGGTATGTTCTATGGGGAGTGCTGTGAAGCGTGTAGGAGTGATGAATCATCACAGACCTGTACCTCTGAAAAAAATAATGCACTATATGTTAATTTAAAAAAAATAGAGGTGAGAAGGTTAAATAAATAAATAAAGTGTTTTGTCTTGGGGCACCTGGGTGGCTCAGTCAGTTAAGCATCCAACTTTGGCTCAGAAATCGATCTCAGCATTCCTGGTATCAAGCCCTATGTCAGGCTCCCAGCTCAGTAGGGAGTTTCCTTCTCCCTCTTCCTTTGCCCCTCCCCCTTCTCGTGTTCTCTCTCCATCCCTCTCTCAAATCAATAAATATAATCTCAAAAAAAAAAAAGTTGTTCTGTCTTGGGGCACCTGGCTGGCTTAGTCCATAGACCGTGTGACTCTTGATTTCAGGGTTGTGGTTTCAGGTTCCATGTTAGGTGTAGAGATTCCTTAGAGATAAAATCTTTTAAAGAAAAATAAATAAAATGTTCAGTCTTTGCAAATACTTGTATGAATTTTTTTCCTCTCTTCTAAAATGCCATCAATTCCTTAGAAAATGGCTTTCTTCTAACCTCTGGAAATATGTCTTACTGGGATCCCAGGGATGGTTGCTTGGGTCAGGCTAAGCTAATCTATAGCCTGTGCTGCTCTGAGTTTTTTTACTCACGAGGGGTCATAGGAAGAGTATGGTTACCTCCATTCAAAGTCAAGTAATGGCAGGGTGTGTGGGTGGCTCAGTCGTTGAGTGTCTGCCTTCAGCTCAGGTCATGATCTCAGGGTCCTGGGATCGAGCCCTGCATTGGGCTCCCTGTTCCATGGGGAGTCTGCTTCTCCCTCTCCCACTCCCTCTGCTGTGTTCCCTCTCTTGCTGTGTCTCTCTTTGTCAAATAAATAAATAAAATCTTTAAAAAAAAAAAAAAGACAAAGTCAAGTAATGGGGACACACAAAAGGAATCCAATTTATTTGGGAAGTTAAATAAGAAGGAATTTTCTGGGGCACCTGGGTGGCTCAGTTGTTGGGCATCTGCCTTCGGCTCAGGTCATGATCCCAGGGTCCTGGGATTGAGCCCTGCATCCAGCTCCCTGCTCGGCAGGAAGCCTGCTTCTCCCTCTCCCACTCCCCTTACCTGTGTTCCCTCTTGCTGACTCTCTTTCTGTCAAATAAATAAATAAAATCTTAAAAAAAAAGAAGTAATTTGGCTTTTTCCAAATTAATTCTCTTGAAACAAAGTGGGATGTGATCTTTTCACAACAGTTCCAGTGTGTCAAAGACCACAAGACTGTGGTCTGCTCATGCTTCCGAGTAAATAGTGTCTGTAGTTCATATCAAACTCAGAAGACAACTTATTTTCAATAATGTGCTTGGTGTTCTTCCTTGAATCTGAATTCTGTAGATAAGCCTCTTTCTTCCAAATAATATCTTTGTTGATTTGTATCTTCTGTTTCCAGTAATACATTTCATCCCAAAGCACTGAGATATTTTTGGTCTGCCAGTCATCATAATATTACCTATGTGAAAAGAAAAAAGGCTGTAAGGCTGGTCAAATACTTCATTTGGTTTTGACAATTTTAGAAAGGTCAATGTAAGAAAGAGTCATGCTACTTGGAAATATTTCTCAAAGCTTTAGTCATTTGGGGCTGCTAGCGGATCAAAAGAAAATGTGTCAAACTTAGCAAATAATAACCTATGCTGGTGTTTATTCTCATAATCGATAATCTCATAATCAATAGGGCAATGACACTTAGAGATCCACTGATGACAGAGTTTAGTGACTAAGTGTATAAGAGACATGCCAACCATACCAGTACTAGATTGTTAACTATCGTGAGCTATAGCTGGCATTTGCTGACCTTAATTTCTTGGTACATATATTGCAGAATTGTATAAGATAGGGTATAGTCTTCTCTTTTGATTTTTTTGTCCTTACAGATCAAAATTGCAACCAGATTTCATTTATATATTTTCCTACTCCCTTTTCTCTGCCATGTTTAAATGCCCATCTTGGGTTTGAACTTCTCCCTCAGGTATTAACTGACCTTGATTGTCAAAATCAACAAATAACAATTAAGCCTCTCTGTAGGCCAGACACTGTGTTTGGCACTTAGCATGCATTAGCTCATTTAATCTTCCCAACGAAGCTGAATGCAGGTCCCATAACTACCCTCATTGTATAGTGGGGGAAATTGAGTTAGAGTTAGAAGGAGGCTAAGCAGTGGGCCCAACGTCATATAACCAGTAAGTGGCGGAGAAGATTTTTTTTAAGATTTTATTTATTTGACAGAGAGAGATCACAAGTAGGAAGAGAGGCAGGCAGAGAGAGAGGGGGAAGCAGGCTCCCTCCTGAGCAGAGAGCCCGATCTGGGACTTGATCCCAGGACACTGGGATCATGACCTGAGCCGAAGGCAGCCACTTAACCAGCTAAGCCACCCAGGCATCCCAGCGGAGAAGATTTTAAACCTAGGTCTAACAGACTCTCTTTAAAAAAAAAAAAAGATTTTATTTATTTATTTGACAGAGAGAGGGCACAAACAGGGGGAGAAGCAAGCAGAGGGAAAGGGAGAAGCAGGCTCCCTGCTGAGCAAGGAGGCCGATACGGAGCTCAAGCCCAGTAACCTGGGATATGACCTGAGCCTAAGGCAGACGTTTACGCTTAACCATGTGAGACACCCAGATACCCTAGTCTGACAGATTTCAAAGACAGATCTTTCTCTGTCATTGCAATCTTATACTGAACTGTTTAAAAATCATCCTCTGTGGGGACTCCTGGGTGGCTCAGTCAGTTAAGTGTCCGATTCTTGGTTTGGGCTCAGGGCATGATCTCTGGGTCCTGGGATCCATCCCTGTATCAGGCTCCACACTCAGTGGGGAGTCTGCTTATCTCTCTCCCTCTGTTCCTCCTCCCAGTCATGCACATGCTCCCTCTCTCTCTTTCTCTCTCTGGAACAGATAAATAAAATCTTTGAAAAAAAAATCATCCTCTGTGTGTTTAGTCCTCATCTACCTACTTACATGCTAACTAGGTTGAGGGGAGGCACCAGATGTTGAAATTAATTTTTAACTCCTGCAACTGTTTGAGAAGGGCTAGAAGTACAGCAGGTACTCAGTAATGCCTGGCTGATTTTTTTTTTTTGTCTTCAGCATTTTTTAATAAAATAGTTACTTTTAAAAATGTAACTCATTTTAAAAGTTCCTGTTGTTTTCTTTTGCTGACTTGTTATAGAGTATTAACTCTGCAACATGGCCTTTTTCCATTTCCCTGGGATTAAGGCCCAAAATCATTCAGTTGGACTTTCCTAACATTCTCGTTGATGTGGGAGGTAATGCTAATAAAGTACTTTAGTAAATAATGATAATATCTCTGTTTTGGGAAGAGAAGAGTTTTCTCCATGAAAAAGCAATTAGACATCATAGAATGTTGAAGCTGAAGGGAACTGTGAGATCATTTCATACTTTCTTGGTACCTATTTTGTGGTTCTGTCCACTTTGTATTTCAGTCCCTTGAGTGTGTACCTTCTGCCATCCAGACTTATAATCTTCTCAAGGACAGAAACTCGTGTCTGATCCATCTTTCCATTTCTTTAAAGTGTCTCACCCCATGCCTGTCATGTTTTCAGCGAACATCAGAGATTTGTAAAACGAATGAATGAGATGCACCGCCCCTTTGTTCGGCAGACGTGGAAATAGATTCACAGCAAGTATTTATACAACTCTAAGATTATATTGCTAATTCCTGGCAAAACTAAGTCTGGATCCCTGTTACTCCGATTGCCAAGTCAATGATTTCTCCATGACATCTTGTTTCCCAGCTTGTTAAAAATGAGTATGGAATTTCTCCAAGTGAGCCTAATCCGTCATTTGCCTTCAGCTAAACTCTTGTTGACTCCCTGTGGATCCATTGGGAATATACCTACTGTGGGAACCAGTACAAAGAACAAACACAAAGCACAAAAAGAAGGGAGAGTTATTTGCTCCCTCCTGGCATTCTTGCCCAGAATGGGTTGTATATTTAGTAGTGATAAGACAAAATTTAAGCCTAAGCAATGGAAGGCAGTCAAATCCTAACAGTGTAGGTGTTTGGGATACATATGAAGGAATTAGGCCAGTCTCTGCCAAAGCCTGACCTAAATCTATATGAATGTGAGTGTGTGTATAAAATAATACATAGTATGAAATGTTCTGAAAACTAATGGTAAAAAATTAAATCAAATAACTAGTAACATCAGCCTTTAGCAAATGCAGAAACGCCTTCTGTAAGTTTGATTATGGGACATTAAATGAAAATATTTTAATATTATATTGTAGGAAGTGATCATTGTCAGGAAGAAGCATTTACTGAGGGCCTAATTTGTGCTAGGATATGGGAATTGAAAGACAAGAAGCTAGAGTCTCTGCCCTTATGAATTTAGAATCTAGGGTCAGGAACAAGACATATCCATAAGCAGATGACTTCAAAGGAGAACAAAGGGGTAATTGTGAAGTCAGCGTAAGAATTTGACCTTTCATCTTGGTCAACGAGGAGCACAAAATGCTTTTGGACAGATTTGTGATTTATGTACCTAAAGTGATGTTTTAGGAATATTAATCTGTCACAGGTGTGCATTGATTGGAGGACAAGAGACGATAGGTCTAAGAATACCAATGTAGAGATGATTGTCATAATCCACGTGATAGGTGATGAGAATGGGGACCAAGATGACAATGAATGCTATATAAGAAAAGAGGCAGACTTGGGAGAGATTATGAAGGCAGAACCTTGGTGACTACATGCATCTGGAGTGAAAGATGTTGAATTTCACAACAAAGAAAGAAGTTAGTTCCTTGTGATTGACTTTATTGTATTTGTTTCCTTGATCAATTTGAATCTACTGTGAGACAGAGACATTCACTTACTGTCTTTAAATTTGAATATCCCAGCACAAATGAGACAGTAGTGCTCAGGTATTGTGGCCTTCACAAGAGGAAGTCCTTATTACAAAAGGAACATGGAAGACTTCTCTTTTTTTTAAATTTTTTTAAAATTTATTTATTTGTCAGAGAGAGAGGGAGAGAGAGAGAGCGAGCACAGGCAGACAGAGTGGCAGGCAGAGGCAGAGGGAGAAGCAGGCTCCCTGCCGAGCAAGGAGCCCGATGTGGGACTCGATCCCAGGACGCTGGGATCATGACCTGAGCCGAAGGCAGCCGCTTAACCAACTGAGTCACCCAGGCGTCCCCATGGAAGACTTCTTGATGATAAAAGGCCTGAATGGAACTTGAACTCCCAGCAGCATGGAGCACAGTCCTGAACAGAGAGTAGGTGCTTAACAGGTACTCGAGCTGAATTTAATTGTTTTGATGTACTAAGTTTTTATTGCTAGCTCAACCAAGAAATAGTCATGTGACCTTGGGAAAGTTACTTAACCTTTCTGTCTCTCCACGTCCTGTTGGCATTAAGAACGTGTAGCCATCCTTCTAACTCTCATAGTCTATGACTTGAGGCTTATAAACTTGCCTTTGTCATTCATCAAATTATTTTCTGTACCTATGCTTCACTTCTAGCCCCTACCTCACCCAGAACCTGGATCTGCCTTGAACGACCCTGACTGGATTTTCCCTCCATTTTTGCATGCTCCAAAACACTCTTTCTGTCTCTCTTTCTTTTATTTATTTAAGGAAGAAGGAAGAGGGGTGTGCAGGGTTAGGGGAGGGCAAAGGTAGAGGGAGAAGGAGTAAGCAGGCTCCCTGATGAGCACGGAACCTGACGTGGGGATCAACATGGGGCTCCACAAGGGACTTGATCCCTCAAACCCAGATCATGACCTGAGCTGAAATCAAGTGTCAATCGCTTGTTTATAACCGTACCACCATAAACACACCCGATCTCCTCTGATCTCAGAAGCTAAGCAGGGTCAGGCTTGGTTAGTATTTGGATGGGAAGAATCAGATGCTTAACCAACTGAGCCATCCAGACGCCCCCACTCTCCCTCTCTCTCTTAATTGGGCACCCTCTCTCATCCTCCTACCTCTTTAGCCAAAATTTTTTTCTTTTAACCTCAGTGCTAATGTCAGCTAGGTGTTAAAAGTAGAGCAACCCACTCCAACAGTTTTATACTAAGATATGAAGGATTGATCACCGGGAAGGCCCTCAAGGATTCTCAGATTTTACAAATGGGATCTCGTTCTCCTAAGATTGCAGGCAAAATGACAGAATAAAATAATGTTTAGTGAGATGGGCTTTTTAGTCAAGTTATATAAACCTGGCTTTCGTGCAGATCCAGAAATATACATTCTTACATAAATCAAGGAATTCAGAGTAGAAAGTGGGCCATATTTTTAATGTTCTTTTTAGGCCACTCCCTTGACCAATTTTCACTTGTCCCCCTGCCTGACTTCCATCAACAGTTTAACAAATATTTATTTAGCACCTACTCTAGACCATGCGGATGTTGGTAGTTGTGTTTTAAATACAAGTAGAACATCGTCTCTGCCCTCAAGGATCTCACCACACACTATGAATGACAGACATCTAAACAGCTAAATACTTGGAAACATATTGACAGACATTTTACCCAACTCGGGGCAGGGCGGGGGGAGTTGTACAGATGAGAGAAGGCTTTCCAAAACTCAAGCCTTGCCAGCTTTTTAAAAAGGTCTGTAAACCAGGGCCAAGGTGTATCTTCATGTTTGCCCTAAGATATGTGGTTGGGATTTTGACAATGTACGTCTGGAACACAGGACACAGATGATTTACTTTTCCAAACCATCCTGGTACATGTAACTTGCTGGAAATGATCTCAATGGTGTATATCACCAAAGCCACTTATTTAATTGTTTTTACATTGAAGTGTGAAAGGATATGCCTCTATTCTCTGTTTCATTGGGTATTTTTTAAGAACCTGGCTCTGGGGGCGCCTGGGTGGCTCAGTGGGTTAAAGCCTCTGCCTTCAGCTCAGGTCATGATCCCAGGGTCCTGGGATGGAGCCCCGCATCAGGCTCTCTGCTCAGCGGGGAGCCTGCTTCCTCCTCTCTCTCTGCCTGCTTCTCTGTGATCTCCGTCTGTCAAATAAATAAATAAAATCTTTAAAAAAAAAAAAAAAAGAACCTGGCTCTGGATAAATAGTTCTGTCTGATTCAGTTTGTCTCCAAAAGACAAAACCATTAATTCCATTAATTCTAGCCTTCTTTCCTTACCTCCTATAAATCCTGGCTTTAGTTCATCCAAACTATACATCCATGGAAGAATTAAAGAGATTTTATGGTCTAGTAGGAAAAAAAAAATCCTGAAAGCCTTTTTATTTGGTGGTTGTCTCCCAGGTAGATGCAAAATAATCAGAATGAAAACATATTTCCTGATGTCCTTCTGTTTAATGGATTCAACTAAACTTTGTATTCGAACTGGTGAACTGTGATGATCAGAAAAGACCTGGGATGTTAATTAATTGAACTGAAATACAATAAAATAAAATTAAAGAAAGAAAGGGAGAGAGAATGAAAGAAAGAAAGAAAGACCAGCTTTAGGAGTTTTTGGAGGCTGCAAAATACATGGGAAAGAGTCCTCCAATTTCAATGTACTCTGCATGGGGCTATCCAATTCCAAGGGCAATATGTGGGGGCTGCTTGCACACAAAAAGCCCAGTAGCCAAAGCTGCTCCCGCAGCCCCCAGAGCCCTCCAGCCTAGCGGGCCTTGGGCCCAGGCCAAACAGACACTCATCGGGGAATAAATGGTCTGATCTGCAAACAGTTTGCACTATGTAACTAAACCTGTTGAAAGAGAAAGCCAGGAATGGACTTACCCTTCTTACATCATTTTCATGAAAATTGCCAGTTACTGAAAGATTTCTATGTGCAAGTGTGTTCTTTAGATGCACACATGCACATAATCAAAGGCACAAGCCTTTGGGCCTCCGTGTTGATACCACTGCTTGAATTTTTAAGTGCTAACTGGCTGTAATTGGTACCAGACACGTCTGCATGTAGGTATTTTATATTTGTCAGTGTTTCCTTTGCACTCCCACCTAGGCTACTTGCTGGTACTCTGACACCTCACCGGCTGGCAGTCACACGAGCAGCCGAGATACAGATGAGTCTACCACGAAATGGCTTGGGGGCACCGGAATAGGTGTGCCTGGACCTGAGTGACAGTACAGACAGCAGGGAGCAAAGCTGCTGGTAGGTGGGCTGAGTCGGGCTGGAATGAAACTCTGCTTTCCCTGTGAGACCTGATGTGCTCAGAAGCTTCTAGGAGATTCTAGACATAGTGCTAGACCCCTCTCTGTCTCCCACAATCCCTTTGCAAAAATTCTCTTGCTTTGCATCCTCAACCTCGTCTCTGTCTCTATTAACTTCTCTCTTTCTTTCCTCCAACTTCTGTCTCTCTAGTCTTCCCTCCCCCCATCTTACCCTCCCCCCACACACACACCTGTATCCTAGGGTCTCCAGACCCTAATATGTTCCAAATAAATCTACAAAATTTGAAACCCTGCCAAAATCCCAAAGTGTCGCCCGTGAGCAAATTCTGGGAAGCCAGTCCCTGAGTATACCTTCTATAACCAGCCACCATGACACTGATGCAGTGCATTGAGCCTGTGTCCCCGTAGGCCTTCCTGATACTCTTAAAGGAGCTTCAGGCCCCGGGTATCTCCATCCTCATCACCGTCACCATCATCATCATCATCATCCTTCATCACGTATGGAGCAGTCTTGAGATGGAAAAGTTAAAAGAGGAATGATAGCATTGCATTATGGTGTTCTCACTGGGTGTTTTGCTATACACCAACACTGACAGGATTTTATATAAAATCCCACTGAATAATTTCTTAAGACTTTTAAAAAAATGTATGTATTTGACAGAGAGAGAGTGCAAGCAGGAGGAGCAACAGAGGGAGAGGGAAAAGCAGGCTCCTGGCTCAGCAAGGAGCCCAAGGTGGGCCTCGATCCCACGACCCTGGGATCATGAACTTGACCGAAGGCAGACGCTTACCCAACTGAGGCACCCAGGTGCCCCAACTAAATAATTTTTAAGAGGAAAGAAAAAGTACCGTGTTTGGTCGTCACATATCTCTTTGCCCCATGGTGCTGCCACAGAAAACACCTGAAGCCATGTAGGCCATCATGATTCATCTTTCTAGCCTGGAGAAGGGACTTCCTGGAGTGCTATAAAGCTGCCATCCATGGCTCTTCAGAGTACCTTTGTTTCTTCGCTCACTAAGGCAGAGACACAAAAACCACAGAAATGCTTAATTCTAGGCACAAGCCATCCCTCATTGATTGCAGCTCAGCAATGACTCAGGGAAACTGTAATTAATGTCATACTATTACTGCTTGCTAATGCAGTGGAAGAACGTTAGGTCATTTATTTATTTTTATTTTTTTTAGGTCATTTAATCCCTACAATGCCTCTTGGAAATATATAGTAATTTTATCTCCATTGTGCAGATAAGGAAACTAAGGCATGGAAAATTTCAGTGACTCCCCCAAAGTTATTCAGCCAATAATTGGCCGAGGGAAGATTCAAACCCTACCAACTAGGCTAAAAAAAAGGCCCGAGTCTCAAGTACATCTATCCTTACAAAACCACCCCCGAGCCAGGTTGGCAAACTCCCTTGCTTTGGCCATTGGCCACATATCTAGGGGCCGGTGTGCAAGATATCCTTATCTTCAAGGCTTCCTTTGATGCTCATTTGACTCCACCTTCGTGTGGAAATGGGATTTTAGAGGAAGGGAGCTGGGAGAGCAAGTGTACGTTGCCAAAGACAACATCAATTCTCCTCTACTCCCTCATCTCACAGTCCTCATAAGAATAGCTCTCTTGGGGTGCCTGGGGGGCTCAGGTTGTTAAGCGTCTGCCTTTAGCCCAGGTCATGATCCTGGAGTCCCGGGATCGGGCCCCACGTGGGACTCCCCCTCATTGGGGAGTCTGCTTCTCCCTCTCCCTCTACCCACCCCACCCGGCTCATTCTCTCTCTCAGATGAATAAAATCTTTAAAATAAAATAAAAGAGTGAAAAATGTAGATTCGGGACCCCTAGCCCAGACCTACTTTGATTCTGAGGGTAGAATCTATAATTCAGCAGTTGTGAAATACTTCCCAGTGATTCTGAGGTACTTGACAATTTGAGAACCAGCACTCCGAAAAAACGTGGCTTGGTGTATAAAAAAAGCAATAGTTGGGGCGCCTGGTTGGCTCAGTGGATTAGGCTGCTGCCTTCGGCTCAGGTCATGATCTCAGGGTCCTGGGATCAAGCCCCGCATCGGGCTCTCTGCTCGCCGGGGAGCCTGCTTCCCTCTCTCTCTGCCTGACTCTCAGCCTACTTGTGATCTCTCTCTGTCAAATAAATAAATAAAATCTAAAAAAAGCAATAGCATCAAGAACTGACGACCCAGGGGACCTGACCCTATAACTCATTACCTGGGTGACTTTGGGCAAGTCCCGTAACTTCTCTGGACCTTGGTGTTCTCACCTGAGAAAAGGGAAAGATCTCTTCCTTTCACCCCCTCAAAGTTATAAAGGCCAAATACAAACGTGTGTGAAAGTTATTTAGAGTTTCATAAAAATAACACACATTATTATTATTATGGGTGGGGTCAGGGAGAACAGACTGGAGGAGGAATGCTGTTGGCAGGGACTGAAGGGAGGAGAATCCAGTTTCTCTCTTTTTCCCATCAGAGTCCAGACAATGGATTATAGTTTTGTGGAATTTCAAGGTTCTTTCCAAGTCACAACCTCCCTCTCCCCCCACCCACCCCACCTTCATGCATTCACAGTTTACTGCTAACAGTGAAGAAGAAGGCGCCTCTCTTCCACTATACTCCTTCAGATGAGAACCCTGTCTGAGCAGGTTGTGATCAGTGCCCGGGATGGCACTGTTGGTTATAAGGCCCTGAATCTTTCCCCTTACCTATTCCTGATTATACCTATATATTTATGACTTACTTTCCTCTTACTTATTAGAGACAAATGTAATTAAACAATAGTTCTATGCACCATAACAGAGATGTGAGAAACCAAGCCTGTAATTTTTGTGCTCATTCAGACTGAGGCTTAGGATAGTGCGAATTGCAGGTAGTCCGCTTACAAGACAGAAAATATCGTGCATTCTTCATTCTTCATGCTTAATGAGGCCAAACATTTGTTTTGTTTCTGATCTAGATGGAGGGATCTAGATGGAGGGATCTAGTTCTTTTCAAGGAGCATAACCCTGCCTAGGTGGCCTTCCTTACCTTCCACGCTCTGAAGCTTTAATCAAAGGATTTCCTAAGGGATTTCAACACTTTGAAGATTCTAGTGGGGTCTAGGGTTTTGTCCAAACATCTGGCTTGCAATTTTGGAATGCCTAGGTCATTCCTGCGTCTTGGAAAAGACTGTCCAGTCCCTGAGTGCTCCATCTCAGTGACTTCCCGACCAGGAAATGGATTTTATTAGCCTCAGCTTGCAGAGCCCAGGCTGGACCTGGGGTGACCACCCCCCCAAAAGTCATTCAAATATTCCACCCAAAGGCAGGCAAATGCTGGATGGGAAATCACAACGAGGAGGAAAATCGAGCGAGAGAGGAGATGAAACCTGGGCCATGTCGCGCCGTGCGGGCCTGGCCAGCTCCCTGGAAGGGAGCCAGCGTTGGTAAAGCAGCAGCTTGGGGCGGGCGTCATAGTCTGTCTGGAATGCTCTGCAGTGCGGCCCAGCCCCCATGTCGTTAGAGGCCTGGCGTCTGATGATTCAGCTGCTTCCCGGCTGCCAGGAGAGATTTGGCCAACTGTTTGAAAAACACTGTCTGCCCCAGACCACACTTGTTTTTATTCTCTGCCTGTTGTCAGGGGCCTCTTCTGAAATGGAACACCTCGGGAAATCAGACCCAAACTCTGAGGCGGCGTTTCTGCCACTTCTTTGGGCACCCCCTTCAAAGGCAATTATGCCCAAATGGGGATCGTTTGCTGCCGAGTGCTTTCCTGGTGATGTGGAAAGCAGACCATGTGTTATCAGGAAATGATCTCTCATTAGATCTCCCTCAGATCCAGTGAAAAATATGGCGCCCTAGCGGACACGTCGGATGTGACAGGCACAGCCAAGAACTGCCGTTGCCTGCCCATCTCCCCATCCACCAGTTTGTTCAAAAACGCGAGGTCAGGGGTAATGGGGACAAGCATTCAGGGAAGGAATCAAACAAGAGGCTCAGCTGTAGTCCGGCCTCTTGAACTCTACCGTTGGCTTCAGAGAAGTTAAGTTACAGGCCCAACCGTCTGACCAGAAAACTGATGCTCCAAGTGGACTAGGCTGGCTCCCGCAGAGATGAACATATGACCTTCATCAGGGCTTAGGGGTTAAGAGGATGGTCTTTGGAGTCAGTCCACCTGAGCGGGTAGCCCAGCACCACTTACCAGTTCCGAACGTCAGAAATTTTGTTCTCCGTACTCCCCTTTTGTCATCGTACCATTTTCACGGGCTTGTGAGACATGAGTGGATACTTGTAGTGCTTAGAATGGGGCCTAGCGTGTGTTAAGCCCTCACTAATAGTGTTAAGTGTTGATGTTACTAAGGCCTGGGAGGTAGTCCAGCCCACACCTCTCAGTGCTAGGACTGGGATCAGGACTTTTTTGGGCAGAGAGTTTTGCCTGCAAAACCTCACCTGTGGCCTGCCGTGGAAAGGGGCCTTGCCTTCCCAGAGAAAATAGTGTGACGCTGCGGGGAAAAGAAGCCAGCCTGAACAGTTACAATGATTCTGTGCTTCTCTCAGGCTCCCGCATGTTCCTCAGCTGGGAAACATCATGCTTTAGGAGAAGAAAACCCGATGCCTCCCTTCTCTTGCACTTGCCCCGTGGCCAGTGGCCAGGCAGAAGCTTCCATTATCTCCCCTCTTCTTTCAGCAGTAAATACAGAGTTTCAGGAGGACGCCATTGCTTCAGCTCCATCTTGGGGCATAAAAAGAAACTACAACCAAATCGACAGATTCTCAAGGAATGATTTCATGTGTCACTGGAGAACTCTTCTACGCAGTATTGTGACCTGACTTTTTGCCTGAAATCTACGTCCGGGCACTGAGCACCCTTGCCTGTGGCTGTGGTTCAGCAACACCCAAAGTCGTTCTCTCCCTTCTCTTCCTTGATTCCTCGGGTGGTTTCAGAGCAGCTTCAAGAGAATTCCAGATGTCTGATAAATTTGCCCTCCTCGGGCCCTTCTCAGCTTTCTGCCCCCCACCTCGTTCATCATTAGCACCTTCACTAGGCCTAAAAAGATAGAGAGACAGACAATTATGCCCTTTTGGAAGACTTGCCTCTTTCCTACAGGAATAGTCATTAAGAACCACTGTTGGGTTTTTTAAATTTTTTCTTTGTATTTAAAAGATTTTATTTATTTATTAAAGAGAGAGAGAGAGAGAGAGAGAGAGAGAGAACAAGTACAAGCAGGGGGGAGGGGCAAAGAGAGGAACAAGCAGACTCCCTGCTGATTGGGGAGACCAACGGGGTGGGGGAGGGACTCAATCCCAGGATCTCGAGATCATGACAGTAGCCAAAGGCAGACACTTAACTGACTGAGCCACCCAGGCATCACACTAATTCCTTTTTAAAACAAATCCACCCCAGCCACACATTATTCATCACTTTTTCTCATCACCCCCTTCCTCAGCTATTTTTTGACCATAGTATTAGGCGCTATTTTAGTTACTAATTTGTAAATCTTGAGGTCTGTAAGCATCTTTTTCCTTACTATTTACAACTTTGTTTATATCTGTTTTCTGAAGTTTATTTTTTTTTTAGTAATCTCTACACGCAACATGGGGCTTGAACCCATGACCGCAAGACCAAGAGTCCACACTCCTCTGACTGAGCCAACCAGGCGCCCCTGCTTATATCTTTTAAAGCCAGGCCTAGGTCTGAAGTGGGCTCTTTTCTAAGAGACCTAATTCTTCTCACATGACAGAGGAACCTTTGCCTCTAAGATGAGTCAAGCAAACTCATTGGTACTCTAGGATAGTACCCTTAGAATAGTTAGCATGGCCACCTCAAGGGTATGGAAATATGAATTTCAAATCATTGGAGTATAAACTTTTTTACACTGAAAGGTCAAGACTTCAAAATGTGGGGGTGCCTAGGTGGTTCAGTGGGTTAAAGCCTCTGCCTTCAGCTCAGGTCATGATCCGGGAGTCCTGGGATCGAGCCCCGCGTCGTGCTCTCTGCTTAGCAGGGGGCCTGCTTCCTCCTCTCTCGCTCTCTCTCTGCCTACTTGTGATCTCTGTCTGTCAAATAAATAAAAATTAAAAATCTTAAAAAAAAAAAAAAAGAGCCCCATTCTCACCGACTGAGCCAGCCAGGTGCTCCAAGAATTCCTCTTCTCTTGGTATTTCCTTCTTTAACCCTCATAGGGTTATTCTGGGTAGCAAATGAGATAATTATGTCAAAGTGATTTTTAAGCTATTTTCCTTTGGAAATACACTATTGCTTTCAAAATCTGACTAGTTAGAGCATTCCTTTAAGACCATAGAACTGTAGCATAGAAATAGGTATCGACTTTAGATATCTACTTGGGTGGTTAGAAAAATACTTTATAGGGGCACCTGGGTGGCACAGTTGGTTGAGTGTCCAACTCTTGATTTTGGCTCAGGTCATGATTTCAGGCTCCTGAGATCGAGCCCCGCACTAGGCTCTGCACTGAGTGTGGAGCCTGGTTGGGATTTTCTCTCTCCTTCTCCCTCTGCCGCCCCTCCCTGCTCGCAGGCTCTCACTCTCAAGAAAAAACTAAGAAAAAAGAAAAATACTTTATATAAATAAAACCCTTATTTCAGTAGAAACTTTATTCAAAAGAGCAATAAATAAAAGATGGAAGCAGGATTTAGCTGCTCTGGTTGAAGCCAAGGTGAATGTTCTCGGTTCTTGGCAATTCTGTTCCTCTTCACCTTCCTTAAGTCCTGTGAAGTTCCTGCTCAATTCTCATAGAAACTCAAGTTTGCAACTGTGAAAATTACTTATACAATCCACACCCCCATGAACAGACGGGCCTAAGATCCAGAGGAGGAAAGGAATTTGCCTAGTGCCATCCAACTCAGAGGAGGAATAGCTGGGACCAGAAAGCCCATGAGACATATACAACTTGCCAATATATTTTCCGTAGGTACTAGAGAGATACTGTACTAGATGTCAAGTATCGACAGTAGGGTCAATACACTAAGTAGGTTATTTCGATTCAGCTATTTTGATGTGAAAATATTTTGGCCATAAGAACAAAGAAACAACCTTTCAAACTTAAATAAAACATTGTCAAGCAGCCTGCCTAATAAATATCTTTTTTTCCCAAAGCCTTATCTCATCCCAAGCCCTAGTTGTGTCCAATGGCTGGTCCAAATGGAAATAGCAAGTATTAGGCTCTCATATTTTAGAGTCAGTTTCATATTTTGTTAATTTTGTTCTGAACTTTATCAAAGTAAGGTCAAATACTATATGCACCCAGTAACAAATCAAGGCACGCTAAAGAATTTGTGACGGAAAGCAAATCTTTCTTCCCATGCGAACTCCTTAGAAGCAATTTATTTTCAGTTTCTATTTGTATTTCCTGAATGGAGCCAAGGTCAGCATCAAACTACCTTGGATCATTATGTTCGTTACGTTCTGAAATACAAGAGCTTACAAGCAACTGTGGCCAGCTACATTTACCATAGTGTTCTTTCTGTTTCTATCTCTTTTTGGTCCCCCAAGATTGAGATCCTTGATGCTAAACTTTTGGTCCTCTATAAGACCCAAAAAAGAGCCCCAACTTAATCTTTGAGAAGCAACTGTTGAACTAGGCCCCAGACTATCTTATTCTTTGATTCTGAGGACTTAGCACGTAGTAGGTACTCAATAGTACTTCACAGTCAGCGAAGATTTAAATCCTTAATTAGTTAACCAACAAAGGTATTGAGGAGCTAGTATAATATCACTTCACTAAATCACGTGCCTCAACTCCATGACAACAGCACTGTTGTTGGTGGTCACTGGAAGTCCTGACCCTGACCTTGCCTCAATCCAGGAATCAATCAACAAGTAATAGCTGCCATGAGAATGCTCATTTATTAAGTATTGATACTCAGTAGATCTTATATCTCATTCTTACCTGAGTCTTGTTCACAACTCTACAAGATATTATCCCCATCGATGAGGAGGAAACTAGATTCAGAGAGAGTGCATTCTGACTAAGGTTAGATGGTTACCGTAAAGCGATGGAATGGGAAGGGGTTCAAGTCTAGACAGTGACTCAGGAGCCCGTGTTCTACATATTTTAAAAGCACATACTATAGCGTCTTTCATACAGCAGATGCTAAATTTATGTTAATTCTCTTCCGGTCTTGCTGGAAATGGGAAATATTTGGATAGCCATAAGTCAGGGAGATAAAGGAAAGGAACTCAAGCACGTAAACATAGAATCCGATCGTATTGAGGGGCCAAAACACCATGAATATTCTTCTTAATCACCTTCCCCACTTCCCACTGCCCTTAGCATCCCCCCATCCCCTTTGAAGGTCATCCAGTTTGATCTTCAAGTCAATGCGCCAGAGCTGGTTGCCTTCCCGCCACAGGACTTCATCCAAAACTACACCCACACAAGCCATGTGTCTGCTCCCTCCTCTATCTTATTTAAGGCCATGTTGATGATCCAAACAGAATGGGAAAATTATGTCTGGGGAGAAGACTGTATGCCTGAGTACACTTGGCTGGGGCAGAACCGGCCGGTCTGTAGAAATTTCCTAAGGCTCCCTCCAGTAAAAGAGTCACTTCTGCTTCCCATCCTCTGAAACAGAGTCTGTAATACAGTTATATTTTGTTGCAATTTATACTCTCCTAAGAGTTTTTGCAGATGGTACCACACGTAACACTCTCAAGAATCTTGTGAGCTAGGCCCCCTGCATCAATGCATTAAGTATTTAGCGCACCCTACTACATGCCAGGTGCTATGCTAGGCTTCAACATAAGCATATGAATAAGGGTAACACCGACTGGGCCTTTCTTTTTTTTTTTTATTTTTTATTATTTTTTTTAATTTTTATTTTTTTATAAACAATTTTTTATCCCCAGGGGTACATGTCTGTGAATCGCCAGGTTTACACACTTCACAGCAGTAACCATAGCACATACCCTCCCCAATGTCCATTCCCCCACCCACCTTTCCCGACCCCCTCCCCCCAGCAACACTCAGTTTGTTTTGTGAGATTAAGAGTCACTTATGGTTTGTCTCCCTCCCAATCCCATCTTGTTTCTTTTCTTCTTTTTCTGCCCCCCTAGTCCCCCATGTTGCATCTCCACTTCCTCATATCAGGGATATCATATGATAGTTGTCTTTCTCTGATTGACTTATTTCACTAAGCATGAT
>PISX010024909.1:0-27000 GCA_004024625.1 Mellivora capensis | reverse complement strand
GGGAAGGACGCTCCAGGCATGGGCAGGGGAGTCTGGAGGGGCGGGGAGGGCGATCCAGGCATGGGCGGGGGAGTCTGGAGGGGCATGGAGGGCGATCCAGGCATGGGTGGGGGAGTTTGGAGGTGGGGGGGACGATCTAGGCCTGGGTGGGGGAGTTTGGAGGGGCGGGAGGATGGTCCAAGTGTGCGCAGGGGGGTTTGGAGGGGCGGGGGGGCGATCCAGGCACGGGTGGGGGAGTCTGGAGGGCCAGGAGGACGGTCCAGGCACGGGCGGGAACGCAGCAGTCTGGATTCAAGGACCTGCTCCGTGCTCAGGCCACGGCCCTGGCCACCTCCCATTGCAGCGCTGGTCCTTGGCAGAGCCTGCCCTTCTCTCCCCCGTGCCCCACCATGGCTGTGCTGCCCCCAGCCCGGCCGTCACCCCCAGCCCTGCAGGCCTCCGGCCGTACCTTTCCTGTGGCCTTGACCCTCTTCCAGACGCAGAAGTAGACCAGCACCCAGCAGGCCAGCAGACACAGGGTCACCTCCCAGTTGAGGGCCCCTGGCACCTCCAGCCCCCCGGAGAGC
Organism: Mellivora capensis; assembly: GCA_004024625.1. Taxonomy (NCBI): domain Eukaryota; kingdom Metazoa; phylum Chordata; class Mammalia; order Carnivora; family Mustelidae; genus Mellivora; species Mellivora capensis. Next base: position 26,434 of record PISX010024909.1, on the reverse strand, counting down.
CGCAAGACTTTGTTCCTGGGGGAGGGAGAGCCCGTGAGCGCTGGGCCCGCAGAGGGTAAAGTGACTGGGAGCTGCCCCAGGGGTGGCGCTCCCCGCCCTGCCGCCCTCGGGCCCAGGTGGGGCCCTTCTGGGCGCCGGCGCACGGGGACTCGGGCCACGTGTGAAGCCCAGAGAGAGGACCAGGCGGGCAGCGGCTCAGAGGCGTCAGGCCGCCTCCCAGGACTCCGTGACAGGGGACACACGGCCAGCGGGTTCGTCACACCTGGGCCAGGCTAGGGCATTAGCAGACACAGACTTGGGGGCGAGGTAGGTTTGGCAGGAAACAGTCACATGCCAGCAGCCTCACATGAGGGGTTTCTCGGGAATGGCACCAGGGTTGGTTTACGCAGGTGTGCGGGGGAGACCAGGTGATGTCACCCGCTAAGGGGCAGAGCTTCCCGAGGGACCCTCATTCACTCTGTGGCTCAGGTGGGCTTGGAAGCCAGAAGTACAAGCTGAGGAACCATGCAGGCCACAGACCAATGCACAGGCCATGTGACCGGCACAGGTAAAGGTCAGGGTTGCCCGGGTGACTCTAGCGGTCCAGAAGGCCCTGAAGGCCACGAGGGCCCCCATGGAAGTGGTGAGGGAGAGGCAAGTGCTACAGCCAGGGGAGATGTAGGTGCCACAAGCTCCCAGCCCTCGGTGGAGACACCACACCAGGACCTGGAGGACATGTGGTACCATGGCCAGGGGGCATGCAGGGTGTCGCGCTGTGCATATGCTGCATCAGGGCTGGGTGTGCCTGTCAGGCCCACAGCCAGAGGGCCAGGAAGCCAGGTGCTCCTGTTGTATCCTGTTTGAGGCATGGCTGGCTGGCCAGGGGAATGGATCTAGGGGAGGCAATGGGACAGCGAGGGGAGGCAATGGACAGCGAGGAGAGGAGGTCAGCCTGGGATCACAGAGGAAGGAGGGTCCAGGGAGGAGCCGGGGCTGCTGGAGAGGCTGTCCTGGAGCAAAGGGGCCAGTGGTGGCCAGGAGAGATGGTGGGGAGAGATGGTCTGAGGGACCAGGAAGGAGGGGAGCAGACCTGGGGGGACTGTGAGGGGTGAGAGTGGCCAGAGGGGGAGCAGACCTTGGGGTGATAAGGAGGCCGAGGCACAGACAAGATTGGTATTGGGTGGTGCCTTAACTGACTCTCCACCAGCTCTCTCACTGTACCTTTCCCATCATCCACATAGACAGAGGTGGCCCGCCAGTCCCTGTCTCCAAATGGCCAGTCCTACAAGGGACAATTCAAAAGAAGCTCATGGTATCCAGCAACATCCTAGCTATGTTAGCTCTAAAAGGAGCCCAGGTTGGGGGTGGTGGAAGGTGGCTGAGGTCAATCACTATTCTAATGGTGAATTGGAATTACCCACAGGTAAGATCTAAGGAGGTACATGTCGCATACGGGGCCTGTCACTACCTGCAGGGGCAGAGAGAGATGGGGCAGAATTATCACATTAATTTGATTTTCTTTTTCCCTCACTTTTAGCTAACTAATTGCTGAAGACCCTGGCCAACTCCACATTTCCATCAGCTCCTATCTTGTCAAGTTTTCCCTGTTGGTTTGGCCCATGCAGCACTTTGTGCCCCCCTTTCTTGTTAAGCCCAGGCCAGGGAAAGGTGTCTAGACCAACCTAGTGGCCCCCCTGGGCAGTGCATCTTTCCCTAGGGCATTGGTTCCTATGCCAGCTGCCAACTTTATCATGAGGGTTTAATTAGTTGTACTGGACTTTGGGCACTCTTGGCTTTATTGGTTCTCTATCATTGCGGGAGGGGGACTTTTTTTTTAAGAGAGTGATGGGGGGAGGGGAAGGGGGATGGGGAGAGAGAGAATATTAAGCAGTCTCTATGCACCGTACAGACCCCTGACACAGGACTCAATCTCACAACCCTGGGATCATGACCTGAGCCGAAATCAAGACCCAGGCACTAAACCAACTGAGCCACCCAGACTTAGTTTGCACGAGATCAAACAACCCAGAAACACTGGAATTGGAATTTTGTGGCTTATTGACCTTGTTTCAGATCTGTAAAGAAAACTGTTGAGACAACTAGTTAAGTGGGGCAGGAAAAGGAGTTAGCTCTCTGTACTATATCTGGTTTCCTACAATGTTTTTATTTTTTTTTAGATTTTATTTATTTATTTGACAGACAGAGATCACAAGTAGGCAAGAGAGGCAGGCAGGGAGAGAAAGGAGGAAGCAGGCTCTCCGTGGAGCAGAGAGGCCGATGTGGGGCCTGATGCCAGGACCCTGGGATCATGACCCGAGCTGAAAGCAGAGGCTTTAACCCACTGAGCCACCCAGGCGCCCCTCCTACAATGTTTTTAAACTTGCCCATAGTTTTAGTAGCTTTTCTGTGGATTACATCAGTTTTTTCCATAGATGATCAGGTTGTCTACAAATAAGGGAATTTTACTTTCTTCTTTCCAATCTGGATGCCTGTTTCTGGTTAATTTCTCACCTCACAGTAGGATTGCATTTTCCTGCTTCTTCACCTGCCTTGTAATTTTAGATTGGATGCCAGACATCATGTATTTTGCCTTGGTATTTGTGTTCCCAAACATATTCTTGGGTTTTTTTCTGGGATTCTGTTATTACTTGGAAACAGTTTGATCCTTTCAAGTCTTGCTTTTAGGATTTGCTCAGTGACACCAGAACAGATTTTAGTGAAGAATTAATTTAACTAGTTAGCAACCTCCAATGTTAGACAAGGCCGTGGTTAGAAACAAGGACTCTTATCAGTTGAAGAAGTAGTAAAATGCATGTGGACATTTATTTGGCACTTTCTGTTAATATTTAAGATGTTCACTCCCTTTGACCAACCTTTGGGAATCTATCATAGAGAAATGCATGTGCAAATAAGGCAGAATCAAGCAGGATGTTAATTACAACATAATGTAAAAAATTGGATGAATGTAATAGTACATTGAGTAAAGACTCAAGAAGTCGGGGCTTCTGGGGGGTTCAGTTGGTTGGATGTCTGCCTTCAGCTTGGATCATGATCCCAGGGTCCTGGGATTGAGCCCTGCATCAGGGTCCCTGCTAGGTGGGGGGCCTGCTTCTCCCTCTCCCACTCCCTCTGCTTGTGCTCCCTCTTTCGCTGTCACTCTCTGTCAAATAAATAAACAAAATATTTTTTAAATTAATTTTTAAAAAGGAATCAAGTGGGGGGAAGTGAAAGCATACAATTAAATTAAAAAATATGAAACCACTAAAATAAAAGGAGAAAGTCCTGATGAAAAAGTTTATGCATGATACAAAACCCAGGAGCCATGCATGAATAAAAATGAATCCACGGGGTCACCTGGGTGGCTCAGTGGGTTAAAGCCTCTCTGCCTTCGGCTTGGGTCGTGATCCCAGGGTCCTGAGATTGAGCCCCACATTGGGCTCTCTGCTCAGCAGGGAGCCTGCTTCCTCCTCTCTCTCTGCCTGCCTCTCTGCCTACTGTGATCTCTGTCTGTCAAATAAATAAATAAAATCTTTTAAAAAATTTTTAAAAAACGAATCCACATCGGGGCGCCTGGGTGGCTAGGTGGGTTAAGCCTCTGCCTTTGGCTCAGGTCATGATCTCAGGGTCCTGGGACAGAGCCCTGCATTGGGCTCTCTGCTCAGCGGGGAGCCTGCTTCCTCCTCTCTCTCTGCCTGCCTCTCTGCCTACTTGTGATCTCTCTCTGTCAAATAAATAAATAAAATCTTTTAAAAAATGAATCTGTCTAAATACAAGGAAATGTCAAGTTATTTGTGGTAGAGAACTCCATAAAAGCATCAGATGGGACTCAACTGAGAAAGTTATTTATAAGTCAAATAGTAAACAAAGCAGGATGTGAAATCCAGAAGCAAAAATCCAAAAAACAAAAAACAAAACAACAACAACAAAAAAACACACCAATGTCTAATTACACAAAGATGTTAGGATCTCTTATGGAAGAAAACATCATAAATAAAATGAAGGGGCGCCTGGGTGGCTCAGTGGGTTAAAGCCTCTGCCTCCGGCTCAAGTTGTGATCCCAGGGTCCTAGGATCGGATCGAGCCCCGAGTCGGGCTCTCTGCCCAGTGGGGAGCCTGCTTCCCTTCCTCTCTCTCTGCCTGCCTCTCTGCCTGCTTGTGATCTCTGTCAAATAAATAAAATCTTTAAAAATAAATAAATAAATGAAATGAAGTTAGGAAAACATTAGTAACCCAAATGGTAAACTAAAGCTAATATTTTTAAAATGCAAATAACTCTAAGAAATAAATACATAAAAGACAAACATCGCAGTAGGGGGCCCTTGGGTGGCTCAGTCAGGTTAAGTGTCTGTCTTCGGCTCAGGTCATGGTCTCAGGGTCCTGGGATCGAGCCCCACATTAGGCCCCCTTCTCAGCGGGGAGTGCTTCTCCCTCTCTCTATGCCCCTCCCCCCGACTCTTGTGCTCACTCACTCTCTGTCTCAAATAAATAAATAAAATCTTAAAAAACAAAAGTCAAACAGGAGCACCTGGGTGCTCAGTGGGTTAAAGCCTCTGCCTTCGGCTCAGGTCCTGATCCCAGGGTCGAGTCCCACGTCGGGCTCTCTGCTCAGTGGGGAGCCTGCTTCCCTTCCTCTCTCTCTCTCCCTGCCTCTCTGCCTACTTGTGATCTCTGTCAAATAAATAAAACCTTTAAAAAAAAAGTCAAACAGCCCAGTAGAAAAATTGTACAAATGACAAGAACATAGAATTCATGGAACAAGGATTGTAAACAGACCATTTGGTACATGGTATTGTTACCAGCAGGAAAGTCTCTTGGACCCCCCACCCAAGAGTTACATGAGGATCCGCGCTCAAATAAAGACAGCCGAAAGGAAGGTAGCAAGCACAAAGCAGTTTATTAAGGACAGTACATTCTCAAGTTGGGAGAGTGGACAGGCCCAGACGTGGCAACTGCACCAGGACTAGCTGGGGGTGTCGTTTCTTTTTGTTTGTATAGGTTATGGGTCATAGCTAGCAGAAGGAGGGTGTCTCTGACTGAGGTTGTTTCCAATCATCTAAGGGACTCTTACCAGTTGGGAAGGGGAGTTTTGGACCCTATTAGGTAATTGCCAGAACTGTCAGGGCCATCTTCCCTCAGGGTGGGGGAGACAGAGGGGTTGAAACCACAATGTAAATGTATTATAATGAAGCTATGGGTTACCCTGGGGCTGAGGTGGAAGAGGAGGGCACAGGGTCTGCAGCTACGGCTCTTGGTCTGGCAGCACCCCCCCCTTGGAAACCCTAAGGCCAAAATGTTAAAAGCCACAATCAGGGCGTTGTGTCCTCAGGCTTCTAACCTGTCACCTCTTTATCACCATCTCTGCCTCCAGCTCATGTCTAACTAACTGCCCACTTTAACGGTATGATCCTCTTTGTGAAAAAAAGAAAAAAAGATGAATGCAGAATAATATATCCTAGGGAAAAAACTAGAACACACATCAAACTGTTTAGAGTGGTTACTACAGACACTGAGACCATGAGAAATTTTTACTTCCTAACAACACACCTCTGTGTAAGGTATGAATGATTTTATAATAAGCATATATTATAGTTGGGAAAATTTAAAATATCTAAGCATCCGGAATTGTAAATATACTGTGATTCCAGTTTTGTTTTCCGACTTTAAATATGCATGTACATACATTTGTAGTTCAGAAAGAAACCTGAAAGAAACCATCAAAATGTTCACAGTGGTTCCCTCTGGGTGGTGAGACTGTATAGGCATTATTTGGGGGGGGAATCACTTTATAAGTTTCTGTAACTGCACAACTTCTCCAATGACCACTCTGACTTCCATAAATAGAACACAGTGTATCAGAGTCAAGAACCACAACAGAAATATTGGATCTTGGCTGAAAATGGGGAGGAGAGAACCTGGCACACAAAACAGGATTCACCAAATGGATTCACCCCAAGGCATCAGGCATGTGCTGGCCCCAGCAGAGAGAGCGAGTGTGGTGGGAGTTGATGTAACCAGTGCCTAGGAGGCACTTTCTTTCCCAAGGGCCTTGAGCAAAGCCCTCTTCACCTCCTTGTTCCGCAGGCTGTAGATGATGGGGTTCAGCATGGGAGTGAGGACCACGTACAGCACAGACAGCACCCGGTCCCGCAAGCCCGAGTATGCAGAGCTGGGGAGGATGTAGCAGAGGACTGAAGTGATGTAGAACACGCAGACCACCGTGATGTGGGCAGCGCAGGTGGAAAAGGCTTTTCGCTGGCCCTCAGCAGAGCGGATCCTGAGAATAGCAGCCACGACGTGTATATAAGAGATCACAACCAGGGTACAGGGAGCAAGAGCCACCACAAAGCTGAAGAAAAACAGGGCGAGTTCATTGGTCCGCGTGCTTGAGCAAGAGAGTTTCATCAGCGGAGGGAGGTCGCAGAAGAAGTGGGTGATAAGGCGAGGCCCACAGAACTTGAGTAGAGCCGCAAGAATGGTGTGGGTGAGTGCGTTGGCCAAGGCAAGCAGGCCAGAGATTGAAGCCAGCCCTGTCCGGGTCCGTGGGCCCATGAGGACTAGATAGTGCAGGGGCTGGCAGATGGCCGCATAGCGGTCGTAGGCCATGGCTGTGAGCAGGAAGCACTCCCAGGGAGCCAGGAAGTGGAGAAAGAATATCTGGGTAAGACAGGCATGATAGGCCATGGTCCGCACTGGTGCCAGCAGGTGTACCAACACCTGGGGCACTGTGTTGGAGATATAGGCAGTGTCCAGTAGTGAAAGGTTGGCTAAGAAGAAGTACATGGGGGTGTGAAGTCGGGAGTCCATTACGATAAGGCTGACAATGCCCAGGTTCCCAACCACAGCCACTATGTAGACCAGCAGAAAAATGGCAAAGAGCAAGTGCCTCAACTCCTCTGTGTCAGTCAGCCCTTCCAGAAGAAACTGGGACACCAGGGTCTCGTTCCCCAGCTTCATGGAACCAGGCACAGAAACCTGTAGAGACCAACTCAGAGTTAGACAAGGATCTAAGTTTGGAGGTTCCAGTTTAAAAGGCAGTGGGGGGCGAGAGAAGGTCCAGGGACAAAGAAGACAAGTTTCAAGTTTAAGGAAATAAGACTCAGAATTGGAGGAGGGGTGTTAGGCTCAGGAGGCCAGTGGTAAGGTCGAGGCCAGGAGAATGGAAACAGCAAGCCCACACCAAAAGGAGCTGCTCAGATCTTGAAGCCACAGTGCATGCACCTCTGAGGGAGACAAATCCCTCAGAAACTTCTACCCGAGTAAGGGCCCTACATCTTGTAACGATCTGCAATGGCGCCCTTATTTCCCCCATCACCAACCCAGCAGAGCCCCAGCTCAGGATCAGTGATAAGACATTAGTCAGGTCCCCAAATGTTTATAGCAGCAATGTCAATAGCCAAACTGTGGAAAGAAACTAGATGTCCATCAACAGATGAATGGATAAAGAAGATGTGGTTCATATATACAATGGAATACTATGCAGCCATCAAAAGAAATGAAATCTTGGGGGTGCCTGGGTGGCTCAGTGGGTTAAAGCCTCTGCCTTCAGCTCGGGTCATGATCCCGGGGTCCTGGGATCGAGCCCCACATCAAGCTCTCTGCTCGGCGGGGAGCCTGCTTCCTCCTCTCTCTCTGCCTGCCTCTCCGCCTACTTGTGATCTCTGTCTGTCAAATGAATAAATAAATAAAAATCTTTAAAAAAAAAAGAAATGAAATCTTGCCATTTGCAATGACGTGGATGAAACTAGAGGGTATTATGCTGAGCAAAATAAGTTAATCAGAGAAAGACAATTATCATATGATCTCTCTGATATGAGGAATTTGAGAGGCAGGGTGTGGGGTTGTGGGGGGTAAGGAAGGAAAATATGAAACAAGATGGGATCAGGAGGGAGACAAACCATAAGAGACTCTTAATCTCACAAAACAAACTGAGGGTCACTGGGGGATAGTGGGGGAGGGATGGGGTGACTAGGTAATGGACATTGGGGAGGGTATGTGCTATGGTGAGTGCTGTGAAATGTGTAAGCCTGATGATTCACAGACCTGCACTCCTGAAACAACTAATACATTATAGGTTAATTAAAAAAAAGAAGACATTAGTTGGGTCCCTCCTTCTCCTGCTCTGAACCTTTCAGTGCCTCCCATCTCACTCAGAGCCAAAGCCAAATTCCTTCCCATAGCCTGCCAGGCCCTCAGTGATACACTCTCTCTTCTCCTCTCTCATCATCAGGCAAGAAGTCTGTCAGCTCCGTGCCCCATATCAGACCTTCAGACTTGCCCACAGCAGCAGACACCCTTGTGTATTTCCTGCCTCAGCAGAAGAGGGTTCTGCCCTTCTATCCGGGGCTAATTTATCCAGCTTCCCTGGCTGCTCTCCTCATTGTGCCAGCCCTGCCTGGCAGTGTTTTTACATGTAAATGTACTAAATGCCACTGATGGTTTATGTTATATTATGCCAATTTTACCTCAATGAAAAAGAAAACAAAAATAAAGACTTTTTCAGACCCTCAATAGCTGAGATAATTTGTTGTCAGCAGAAAGCCTGCACTATGAGAAATGCTAAAAACAATTCTCCACAAGGAAGGGTGATACTAGATGGGAACTTGGATCTATGTGAAGTCATGAAGAGTTCCAGCACTGTGTGTTCTACGCAACTAATGAATCGTTGAACACTACATCAAAAGCTAATAATGTACTATATGTCAGCTAATTGAACATAATTTTTTTAAAGATTTTATTTATTTATTTGACAGATGGAGATCACAGAGAAGCAGGCAGAGAGAGAGAGGAGGAAGCAGGCTCCCTGCTGAGCAGAGAGCCCGATGCGGGGCTCGATCCCAGGACCCTGGGATCATGACCTGAGCCGAAGGCAGAGGCTTTAACCCACTGAGCCACCCAGGCACCCTGAACATAATTTTTTTAAAGATTTTATTTATTTATTTGTCAGAGACAGAGGGAGAGAGAGCAAGCGAGCACAGGCAGACAGAGTGGCAGGCAGAGGCAGAGGGAGAAGCAGGCTCCCTGCCGAGCAAGGAGCCCGATGTGGGACTCGATCCCAGGACGCTGGGATCATGACCTGAGCTGAAGGCAGCCGCCTAACCAACTGAGCCACCCAGGCGTCCCTGAACATAATTTTTTTAAAAAGTGTTCCAGAAATGTAAAGTATGTAAGTAAATATAAAAATATTTTTCTCATTTTAAAATTTCTTTCTATCATAGCATACCATTTAAAGCAAAAATATAAACAACATAGCATGGGGTTTATAACCACTGTAAGAAATAAAATATATAAAAGAGCACAAAGGAGATGAGGGGGTAATTGTAATGTCCTTACATCAAATGTGAAATGATCTGAAATTATTTGAAGGTAGTCTATAATAACATAAAATACTTATTAGAAACCCTAGAACCCTAGACATAAATATATACACACATAGGGAAATTCTAGAAATTAGTCAAACTGAAAGAAGTCATAAAAATATGGAAAGGGGAACACAGAACACATGGGGAAAATAGAAAATAAACAGCAGGATGGTAGATTTAAACTCAACCATAACATTACTTACAATTTTTGTAAATGGTCTAAACAGTGCAGCTAAAAAGCAGAGATTGCCACAGTGGATAAAAAGGCAAAGCAAAATTATGCATAAGAAAACTAAGCATAAGAAATCCACCTCAAGGGTGCCTGGGTGACTCAGTGAGTTAAGCCTCTGCCTTTGGCTTGGGTCGTGATCTCTGGGTCCTGGGATCGAGCCCCGCATCGGGCTTCTCTGCTTGGTGGGGTCTGCTTCCCCCCCTCTCTCTCTGCCTGCCTCTCTGTCTGCTTGTGATCTCTTTCTCTGTGTCAAATAAATAAAATCTTTAATAAAAAAAAAAGAAATCCACCTCAAATATGAAGATGTGAAGATATGGTAAAAATAAAAAGATGGATAAAGATATACCACACAAACTCTAATCGTAAGAAAGTTTGAGTGCCTATATCAATAGGCAGAGTAGACTTCAGGACAAGGAAGGTGATGGAATGGAGGACTTTTGCTAATGATAAAGGGGTCACTTCATGAAGAGGACCTAAAACTCTAAATATGTATGTGCTACAAATAAAGGGGCTTCAAAATACATGAAACGAAACTCACAGAACAGGGAAAAGCACAGTGGGAAATCATTAGAGAGGGAGACAAACCACAAGAGACTCTTAACTCTAGGAAACAAATTAAGGGTTGCTGGAGGGGAGGTGGGGGGGATGGGGTAGCTGGGTGATGGGCATTAGGGAGGGCACGTAGTGAGATGAACACTAGGTGTTATACGCAACAATTAATTACTGAACAGTGCATCTGAAACTAATGATGTATTATAAGTAGGCTAGTTGAATTTAAATTTTAAAAAACTCACAGAAAAGAAAGGAGAAATAGATAAATTTGCAATCAGAGGTAAACATTTTAACACTCCTCTTTTAGTAATTGATAGAACAATATTGCAAAAAATCAGACATAGAAAGAATGAAATAATGAAGATAAGAGCAGATATGAGTAAAATGTTAAATGGACAAACAATAGAGAAAAATCCATGAAACTGAAAGCTTTAAAAAAAAATAACAAGAAAGGGGCACCTGGGTGGCTCAGTGGGTTAAAGCCTCTGCTTTCAGCTCAGGTCATGATCCCAGGGTCCTGGGATCGAGCCCCACATCGGGCTCTCTGCTCCGAGGAGAGCCTGCTTCCTCCTCTCTCTCCCTGCCTGCCTCTCTTGCCTACTTGTAATCTCTGTCTGTCAAATAAATAAATAAAATCTTTTAAAAAAATAACAAGAAAACTGATTTTTTAAAAAAGTATAACCAGGGAATATCAGGAACATTATTTGTGAATAAGGAATTACCAAAACTGACTCAAGAAGAAATATAAAACATGAATATCCCCAAATCTATGAAAGAAATGGAACAGAAAACTCCAGGCCCACATGGCTTTACTAGTGAATACTACCAAATACTTAAAGAACAAATATTACCAATCCTATACAAATTCTTTCAGAAAGCAGAGGAGGGGAAACACTTTCCAAATCATTTTATGAGGCCAGCATTACACAATATCAAAACCAGATGAAGACATTGCAGGAAAAGAAAACCATAGACCAATATCCTTCATGAAGTTACACAGAAAAAACTTGATTAAATATTAGCAAATTCAGTTGAGCGACCTATAAAGAGGATGATACAACCATGACCAGGTGGGGTTTATCCTAAGAATGAAAGACTGGTTTTCATTTAAAAAAAAAAATCAATCCGGGGTGCCTGGGTGGCTCAGTTGGTTGGGTGACTGCCTTTGGCTCAGGTCATGATCCCGGAGTTCTGGGATCGAGTCCCGCATCAGGCTCCCAGCTCCATGGGGAGTCTGCTTCTCCCTCTGGCCTTCTCCCCTCTCATGCTCTCTCACTCTCTCTCTCAAATAAATAAATAAAATCTTTTAAAAAAATCAATCCATGTCACTCATCACAACCCCCCCACCACCACCCCCAAAGTTTGAGAAACAAAGTATGGATGTTCACTAATTCTAGTCAACATTGTCCTGGAAATCCTAGGCAGTACAATAGGCAAGAAAGAGAAATAAAAGTGATACAGATTGGAAAAAAAGAAATAGAATTATCTTCATTCAGAGATAACATATTAGTGTATGTAGAAAATCCTAAGTAAGCTACAAAAAAAGAGGAGTGAAATAAAAAAATAATCACTATCATTTATAATAGTATCCCAAACATGAAACACTTAGTGACACATTTAATAATGTATGTGCAAAACCTTTACAGTGAAAACTAAAAGCTATTGGTAAGAGAAATTAAAGAAAACCTACATAAATGGAGAAATAGACCATGTGCATGGATCAGAAGACCACGTATTCTTTTTTTTCTTAAAGATTTTATTTATTTATTTGATGGAAAGAGAGAGTACACACACACAAGTAGGCAGAGCAGCAGACAGAGGGAGAGGAGAAGCAGGCTTCCAGCTGAGCAGAGAGCCTGACCTGGGGCTTGATCCTAGGACCCTGGGATCATGACTTGAGCCGAAGGCGGAGGCTTAACCAACCACCCAGGTGTCCCAAGACCCAGTATTCTTAAGAGGTACATTCTCACCACACCAATCTATAAATTCAATGCAAACCCAGTAAAAGTCCTGACTTTGCAGAAATTGACAAGCTGACTTCAGAGTGTATATGGAAGTGCAAAGAACCTAGAATAGGCAAATCAGATTTTGAAAAAGAGGAATAAAGTTGAAAGACATAAGGATGACTAAAAGAGGATATAGATGGAATGGAAATCTCATACGTCACTGGTGGGAGTGTAAATTGGTAGAATCATACTGGAAAACAGTTCTTCGGTTTCTTGTAAATGTAAACTTAAACTTGCCACAGGAAAAAATATCCAATGGGGGGATAAAAAGACAGTCTCTTCAACAAACGATGCTGGGAAAATTGGACAGCCACATGCAGAAGAATGAAACTTGACCACTGTCTTACACCACACACAAAATTAGACTTATAATAGGTGAAAGACCTAAATGTGAGACAGGAATCCGTCAAAATCCTAGAGAAGAACACAAACAGCAACCTCTTCGACCTCAACCACAGCACCTTCTTCCTAGGAACATCGCCAAAGGCAAGGGAAGCAAGGGCAAAAATGAACTCTTGGGACTCTGTCAAGATAAAAGCTTTTGCACAGCAAAGGAAACAGTCAACAAAACCAAAAGACAACTGACAGAATGGGAGAAGATATTCGCAAATGACATATCAGATAAAGGGCTAGTGTCCAAAATCTATAAAGAACTTATCAAACTCAACACTCAAAGAACAAATAATCCAATCAAGAAAGGGGCAGAGGACAGACATTTCTGCAAAGAAGACACCCAGATGGCCAACAGACACATGGAAAAGTGCTCCACATCACTAGGCATCAGGGAAATGCAAATCAAAACCACAGTGAGATCCCACCTCACACCAGTCAGAATGGCTAAAATTAACAAGTCAGGAAATGACAGATGCTGGTGAGGATTCGGGGAAAGAGGAACCTTCCTACACTGTTGGTGGGAATGCAAGCCGGTGCAGACACTCTGGAAAACAGCATGGAGGTTCCTCAAAAAGTTGAAAATAGAGCTACCCTTTGACCCAGCAATTGCACTACTGGGTATTTACCCCAAAGATACAAACGTAGTGATCCAAAGGGGCACGTGCACCCGAATGTCTACAGCAGCAATGTCCACAATAGCCAAACTATAGAAAGAGCCTAGATGTCCATCCACAGATGAATGGATAGAGAAGATGTGGTGTATATACACAATGGAATACTATGCAGCCATCAAAAGAAATGAAATCTTGCCATTTGTGACAACGTGGATGGAACTAGAGGGCATTATGCTGAGCGAAATAAGTCAGTCAGAGAAAGACAATCATCATATGATCTCATTCATGTGGAATTTAAGAAACAAAACAGAAGATCATAGGGGAAGGGAGGGAAAAATTAAACAAGATGAAATCAGAGAGGAAGACAAACCGTAAGAGACTCTTAATCATAGGAAACAGATTGAGGGTTGTCGGAGAGGAGGAGGGTGGGGGGATGATGATGTAATGAGCACTGGGTATTATATAAGACTGATGAATCACTGAACTCTACCTCTGAAAGTAATAACACACTATGTGTTAATTAATTCAACTTAAATTAAAAAAGTAAACTTACACTTTCCATATGACTCAGAACTCTCACTTCTATTACGCAAGAGAATTAAAAACATATGTCCTTAAAAAAAAACATATAGGGGCGCCTGGGTGGCTCAGTAGGTTAAAGCCTCTATCTTTGGCTCAGGTCACGGTCCCAGGGTCCTGGGATCGAGCCCCGTATGAGGCTCTCTGCTCAGCCAGGGAGCGTGCTTCCCCCCTCTCTGTCTCTGCCTGTCTCTCTGCCTACTTGTGGTCTCTATCAAATAAATAAATAAAATCTTTAATATATATATATATATATATATATATATATATATATATATCTCCTTGCAAAGACTTGTACATGAATTTTCATGTCAACTTTATTAGTAATAATCCCAATTTGGAAACAAACCAAATGTCCATCAGCAGGTGAATGGTTAAACAAATTATGGTACATCCATGCAATAGAATGCTGGCCGGTAACAAAGAGGGATGAACTACTGATACACCCAACAACTTAGATGAATCCCCAAACCATTAGGCTGAGTAGGCAAATCTAAGCTATATTTGTTGTCTGGGGGCAGCATGTAGAAGGGGAGAGTGTCTGTACAGAAGCACAGGGGGAATCGTGAGAGTGATGAGAATGCTCTGTATCTTAACTTTTGCTGTGTACACCTTTGTCCTAACTCATAAAACTGTATACTTTAAAAGTGTGTAATTTTCCATGTGTGCATTTTGCCTCAAATAAATTGAACAAAAACAAAAAAGAGAAGGGACAAACAAAAAATGAATAGCAAAATGGCAGACTTAAATCCCACCATATCAGTAGTTATACTAAACGTGAATTTGCCAAACAATCCAACTTAAAAGGAGACATTGTTCGATTTTCTAAAAGACCAAAGTATGTGCTGTCTACATGAATCACATAATTACAATATAAAGACAATGGTAGGTTGGAAGTAAGAGGTTGGGAAAGGACTTACAAATAAATAGTGACTGAAGAAGGCTAACATGGTTGTATGCGTATTAGATAAATCAGATTCAAGGAAAACTGTACATTTCATAATAGTAAAAGTAGCAAATACTCCATCTGGAAGAGAAAACCATCATAAATGTTTGTTCAAAATCCATGATGCAAGAATTGATAGGATTCATAGGTAAAAGGGACCAGTCCAAAGTTACATTTAGAGATTTTCACATGCGTTCTCAGCAGGTGAGAGAATGAGCCAACGCAGCTGGTCAAGACACAGAACAGGAATTGGGAAGCTACAACCTCCTGGCCAATGCCAGCTCCGCGTCTCTTACGTGAAGAGCTTATTGGCCCCCGACCTAGACCATCCGGTGAATAGTGTCAGCTACCT
The DNA here is from genome assembly GCA_004024625.1 of Mellivora capensis. NCBI lineage: Eukaryota > Metazoa > Chordata > Mammalia > Carnivora > Mustelidae > Mellivora > Mellivora capensis. Next base: position 11,422 of record PISX010024909.1, on the reverse strand, counting down.
TGATTGACGTTGTTAGAACTCTCAGCTCAAAATCTCAATTTCAGATGTGTGTCTACTGCACATTGTTTTCTAGTACAAATATGTCTTGTATACATTTGCTAGGCCCAAACCCAATTCTCAATGAATTTAAATTTTAAGGATTGAAATTCAACTGAGTGTGCCTCTACCCAGACATGCCTTGTTCTTGATTTTAGAGTAAAAGCTTTCAACTTTCCACCGTCAAGTATGATGTTGGCTTCAGGGGTTTATTATTAATTATATTGGGATTTATTGATTCTATGCCTAATTTATTGAAGGTTTTTATGATGAAAATACATTGCATTTTGTCAGGTGCTTTTTCTGCATCTATGGACAAGATCCTGTGACTTTTACCTCTCATCGTAGCAATGTGGTGTTTCACGTTTATAGAAACGTCCTTGTTCTCTAGCTTCAGGTTGACCCGCCACATGCCTCAGAGATTAAAGCTGCCTGCCCAGGGGCGCCTGGGGGGCTCCATCAGTGAAGCCTCTGCCTTCGGCTCAGGTCATGATCCTGGGTCCTGGGATTGAGCCCCGCATCGGGCTCCCTGCTCAGCTGGAAGCCTGCTTCTCCATCTCCCTCTGCCTGCCCGTCCTCCTGCTTGTGCTCTCTCTCTCTCTCTCTCCTTCTCTGTCAAATAAATAAATAAAATGTAAAAAAAAAAAAGCTGTCTACCAAGTAGAAAGTAAGAAAGAACAGGACTGACAGAGAGAGATGAGTTCCAGGCTGGGGCTCTCTTTGGTGACATTGCTCAATGAAATGCTCCCTCAAGCCAGAAGCCACTGTAGACACTGGTCACCCTCTTGCTTTGACACCTTCCTCACAGACAAGACAGGTTTTCCTTTCTTTTCCCAGCTTCTTCTGGAAGACCAACTTATAGACACCAGGCAGGTACAAGTTCATGCAGTCCCAGCGTTCTACACAGCTCAGTATGTCTCTGCAGTGTGCACTGTCCCCCAGACAATGCTTTGTTCCTCCTCCCTCCATTCCAGAGACTCACCTCTCGCACTGGGGCCTTGGCCATTCCCCTCCGAGGCCACGCTGGTGCTTTGTAAGCAGCCCCACTGTGGTGTTACATGGGGCCATCTTTCAGGGGAAGGTGGAGAATAATCTACTTCCTCTCCTCTCCCCCCCCAGGGGGGCCACTTCCCCTTTTGCTTTCCTCAAGGACCCTTGTCATGACTTTCGGGAAGAAAGCAGCAGCATAATGAACTGGAGGAACACTCTGGGGAGAGATGATGCAAGAGAGCTGCACAAAGGAAGGAGCTCTGCAAATCCCAGGGAGCCTCGGGGGATGAGGCCTCAGACAAGGGGTGAGTACAGAGAGTGGCGTGGGACCCACTTAACCTGTTGTCCCAGCACTTTTCTTCACAGATCTGAATCAAGGCCAATAAGCTACAAACTCTTACTTGGAACTCTGGTGTTCTAGAGTGATACATAAATACAACTGTAAGACTAAGGCAATAGTCTCACATGCTGACAGGAGTTCATATCGAATAACAGGACACAATAATTTCTCCCATTTCCTAAATGTCTTCAATTGCCTTATATTACTTGGATCTCTGAATTCCAGAACCTCTCCTCCAACATGACAACAGAGGCAATCTTAGGAGGTGGAGAAGCTAAAATTAGACTCAGGCACAGAATAGCAGGTGTTTTATTTTGTGAATTTATTAAACATGTAATTACCAAAGAAAACACCTGGATCCCAAGTGCCCAAGGACCAAAACAGGCAAAAGATTAGGCCTCAATAATAAAGGAGCAAGTACTGCAGAAATCAGTGGCCCAGCCAGGGCTGCCGAAGACGGGACACGCAGTTCGGTTCAGCCCCCTTTATCCTGCTGCGGCTTAGAGAAAAAGGGAGGCACAATGCGCTGCATGGTCCGAATCACCAGGGAAACCTGGTCAAGACAGGAGATGATGGAAATCTGGAGTTGGCCAGGGTCTTCAGCAGTCAGTCGGCTAACAGGGAAGAGGAAATAAAATTCAGATGAGAGGGGCGGAAGGGTACATCGCCCATCTGTCCTTTCGCACAGCAACAATCCTGGAGCATCACACTCCTTCCTTAGACTTACCCCTTCCCTGTTCCCATTACAGCTCCTCCCGAACTCGCACTGTCCCCAGCCACTCGCCACCAACCTCCCCCGGACCACTGTAAAACTAACACAGTCAGGATGTTTCCGTTTACACTGAGCTCCTTCCGAACTGGCCCTTGAAGTTCAGCGTTAGGAGTCAGGAACCGGTGGGCAATCTCCGCCTCCATGGGCGATGGGAAAGGCACAGTGAGAGCGCTGGGGAGCTATGGTTAAGGCACCATCCATTGCATCCATTTCGCCTCTGCCACAGGCCTCCTCCTCCATGAGGCCTATTTTCCGGCCAGGCTGACCCTCAGGCTGTCCACCCCCTGCTACACACACCGGCCACGCTGGACAGCGCTGCCGCTACCCCCGCATTCCCCCCCCCCCCCCAGGCTGGTTTTCCACCACCATCCTCTGCCAGCAGGGGCCAAACCCCAGCCGATACCCTCCAGATGTCCAGAGTTCCTGCTCCCCTTTCAAGCCCGCTTGCCTGTGTCCCCCATTAAACCTTCAGCCCCTCCCCGTGCCGTCCAGCCCACAGGGGCTCCATGGAGAGGATACAACTGAAGCAGCTGGTTCCCGGGACCTCCAGCCGCGGGCGCTGCGTCTCCATCAGGCCCCGGTGCGCGGGGTGCTTTCTCCATCTGAGGCACACGCGGCGCCTGCCTCTCCCTCAATGCCAGGACTTCCGGGATGGCTCCGGCTTCCGGCTTCCGCGGTGGCTGGGGTCACCGGGGTCACGGGGACCACCTGCACCACCAGGGGCTCTAGGGTCATGGAGCTCACCAGGACCACCTAGCGCACCCACCACAATGCCCGCAGTGCCCGTCCCTTCGTGCACTGCCCTCCTCGCCCCTCCACCGCCCGCCTCAGACCCCATCTTGACTCCTGCCGCACTCCTCACGAGGCCCGGAAGGACAAGGGCCTTGCTCACCAACCTTCACCCCTAGTGCCTACGGCAAGGCGGGATACCCAGAGCGCCTGCGCAAACACGCCCCCTGTACTGTCCCCTGGCTCGTGATTGGCCCCCACCAAGCAGCCCTAGAGACCCCGTACGTACCCTCTGCACCCAGTCGGTGCCCGGCGGGCCCGTGATGGTCCGTTGCCCGTCTGCTGCGTATCCTTAGCGCCGCTGCCCGAGCAGGCGCCCTCGTGGCCGGGTCCTCTGCTGCTCGCACTGCCTGCTCACTCCTGACTTCCTGCCCACCCTGCTCCTGAAGCGCCCTTCAAAACCGGTGCTTCTGTCAGCCTGGCCAAGCGCGCAGGACCGGCTGGCTGACTGCATGTCCCCACATCAAGTCGTTCGCTACTGGCTTACTTAAAAAGAGGCCCTGAAATATTATGCAGCCATCAAAAAAGAAATGAAATCTTGTCATTTGCAATGACATGGATAGAACTGGAGGGTATTATGCTGAGTGAAATGACTCAGGCAGAGAAAGACAATTATATGATCTCCCTGATAGGACGGATTTGACATGCAGGGTGGGGGTCGTTGGACGTAGGGAGGGGATAGGAGGGGAAAAATGAAACCAGGTGGGACCCGAGAGGGAGACAAACCATTAGAAACTCTTAATCTCAAGAAGCAAACTGAGGGTTGCTGGGAGCTGGGGGGAGGGAGAGGGTGGCTGGGGGACGGACGCTGGGGAGGGCATGTGCTCTGGTGAGCGCTGTGAAGTGTGTAAGCCTGACGATTCACAGACCTGTACCCCTGGGGCTAATAATACATTATGTGTTAATTTAAAAATAATAAAATTAAAAATTAAAATTAAAAAACAAGCCCTGAGCTGGATTTGGCCATGAAGCTGTAGTTTGCCAATTCCTGTTCTATGTCTTAACAGATTGTGTTGGCTGCTTCTCTCATCTCCAAAGATTAAGAATCTCTTACGGTCTGTCTCCCTCTCTGGTTTCATCTTGTTTCATTTTTTTTCCTCTCTTCCCCTATGATATTCTGTCTTTTTTCTCCAATTGCACATATCAGTGAGATCATATGACAGTTGTCTTTTTCTGACTGACTTATTTTGCTTACCATAATACCCTCTAGTTCCAGCCACACTGTTGCAAATGGCAAGATTTCAATTTTCTGACGGCTGCATAGCATTCCTGTGTGTGTGTGTGTGTGTGTGCGCGCGCGCGCACCACTTCTTCTTTATCCATTCATCTGTTGATGGACATATGGATCTGGGATCTTTCCACAGTTTGGCTATTGTGGACATTGCTGCTATAAACACTGGGGTGCACGTGTCCCTTCAGATCACTACATTTGCATCTTTAGGGTAAAAACCCAGTAGTGTGATTGCTGGGTCATAGGGTAGCTCTATTTTCAACTTTTTGAGGAGGCTCCATGCTGTTTTCCAGAGTATCTGCACCAGCTTGCATTCCCCCCAACAGTGTAGGGGATTCCCCTTTCTCTGCATCCTCGCCAACACCTGTCATTCCCTGACTGGCTAGTTTTAGCCATTCTGACTGGTGTGACATGGTATCTCACTATAGTTTTGATCTGTTTCCCTGATGCCGAGATATGCTGAGCATTTTTTCATGTGTCTATTGGCCATTTGGAGAAATGTCTGTTCATGTCTTCTGCCCACTTCTTGATTGGATTATTTGTTCTTGGGTGTTGAGTTTGGTAAGTTCTTTATAGATTTTGGATGCGAGCCCTTTATCTGATATGTCATTTGCAAATATCTTCTCCCATTCTGTCAGTTGTCCTTTGGTTTTGTCAACTATTTCTTTTGCTGTGCAAAAGCTTTTTATCGTGATGAAATCCCAGTAGTTCCTTTTTCCCTTTGTTTCCCTTGCCTTTGTTTCCCTTGCCTTTGGAGATGTGTCTAGCCAGAAGTTGCTGTGGCCAAGATCAAAGAGGTTGCTGCCTGTGTTCTTCTCTAGAATATTGATGGATTCCTATCTCACATTGAGGTCTTTCATCCACTCTGAGTCCAATTTTGTGTGTGGTGTAAGAAGGTGGTCCAGTTTCATTCTTCTGTGTGTGTCTGTCCAGTTTTCCCAATACCATTTGTTGAAGAGACTGTCTTTTTTCTATTCCCTATTCTTTCCTGCTTTGTCTAAGATTGGTTGACCATAGAGTTGAGGGTCCATTTCTGGGCTCTCTATTCTGTTCCATTGATCTATGTGTCTGCTTTTGTGCCAGTACCATACTATCTTGATGATGACAGCTTGTAATAGAGCTTGAAGTCTGGCATTGTGATGTCACCAGCTGCAGTTTTCTTTTTCAACATTCCTTTGGTATGTGAGGTCTTTTCTGATTCCATACAAATTTTAGGAATGTTCCACTTCTGTGAAAAAAAGTTGATGGTATTTTGATAGGGATTGTATTGAATCTGTAGATTGCTCTAGGTAGCATAGACACTTTAACAATATGTGTTCTTCCAATCCATGAGTATAGAATGTTTTTCCATTTCTTTGTGTCTTCCTCAATTTCTTTCATGAGTGTTCTGCAATTTTCTGAGTACAGGTCCTTTGCTTCTTTGGATAGTTTTACTCCTTTGAATTTCCTTTTCTAACTTTAAAAGATATGAAATTGGTAATGGGGGAGTTAGCTTCTTTAGAGAAAAAAATCTCTATTAAAACCACCTTTTTCAGGGTGCCTGGGTGGCTCAGTAGGTTAAGCCTCTGCCTTCGACTCAGGTCATGACCCCAGGGTCCTGGGATCGAGCCCCACATCAGGATCTCTGCTCAGCAGGGAGCCTGCTTCCTCCCCCCCCCCCCGCCTACTTGTGATCTCTGTCTGTCAAATAAATAAAATCTTTAGAAAAAAAACACCTTTTTCAACAAAATAATCGTCATTGCCATCCTTACCTTCACACTCCTTGTTATTTTCTTATCATCTTTGTCTCCTTTCTGTTCCACTTTTTCTTGCTTTTCCAGCCTTTACAGCTCCATTTCCTGTCCTTACCTCAGGTCTCTGTTAGCCACATAGTCGATAATACCCATTCTTTATTTTTCTCCATCTGAATAACTTTATTACCTGCTCATTTCTTCCAGTTTCTTTGTGGCATCTCCCATGGAAAGGGCGGGATGCTCCCCATGACTAGAATGTGATGCTCAGAACAAAATAAGGAAGTGAACAAAGGGCTCTTGAATGCATTTGGATCATTAGGTTGTTTCCTTTCCTATTTAGGGGAGAATGAGCTGTGCCTGTGTCTGCCATGTCTTGCCCTTTGCAGAGCATTTGCTGTATGAGACTGAAGCATATAGGTGAGGCTTCTGATGCTCATCCTGGCACCATCTGCACTCTCAATTCTATCCCTTTGGTCTATATGTCTATCCTTAGGCCATCACCACTATGTTTTGATTACTGCAGTTTTGTAATAAGTTTTGGAATCAGGAAGTGTGGGTCCTCTAACTTTGTTCCTTTTTTTTCAAAATCCTTTTGGTTAATCATGCCCCCTTGCAATTCCACATGAATATAAAGATTGACATTTCTATTTCTGAAAAAAAAAAAGAAAGTTGGAATTTTTACGGGTATTGCCTTGAATCTTTAGATCACTTTGGGTGGTATTGCCACCTTCACAAAATTAAATCTTTCAATCCAGAGAGTCCAGAAATAAACCCATACATCCATGGCCATTTGATTTTTAATGGAAGTGCCAAGACCATCTGCAGTGGAAAAAGAATAGTCTCTTCAACAAATGGTGTTAGGACAACTGATATCCACATGCAAAAGAATAAAGTTGGACCCTTACCAAATTCCATATACAAAAATTGACTCAAAATGGATCAAGAACCTAAATGGAATGTCTTTCCATTTATTTAGGTCTTCTTTAATTTCTTCCAGCAATGTTTTGTAGTTTTCATGTTTAATTCTTACACCTTTTTGGTTAAATTCATTTCTAAGTATTTTATTCTTTTGATACTATTGTAAGTGGAATTGTCTTGATTTCATATTCAGAGTTCTCATTACTGATGTCCAGAAAAACAACTGATTTTTGCATGTTGATCTTGTAACCTGAAACTTTGCATAATTCATTTTTTAGCTCTAGCAGTGTTTTGTGGATTCCTTGGGGGTTTCTATATATAGGATCATATCCTCTGCAAATACAGGTAGTTTTACTTTTTCCTTTCCATTGTGGGTGTCTTTTATCTCTTCTTCTTGCCTGACTGCTCTAGATGGAACTTCTAGTACAATGTCGAAAATCAGTTTTAAAAGTGGGCATCCTGGGGCGCCTGGGTGGCTCAGTGGGTTAAGCCGCTGCCTTCGGCTCGGGTCATGATCTCAGGGTCCTGGGATCCAGCCCCGCGTCGGGCTCTCTGCTCGGCAGGGAGCCTGCTTCCCTCTCTCTCTCTCTGCCTGCCTCTCTGTCTGCTGTGATCTCTCTCTCTCTCTGTCAAATAAATAAATAAATAAATAAATCTTTTTTTAAAAAAGTGGGCATCCTTTCTCCTGATCTTAGAGGGAAAGTCTTCAGTCTTTCACCGTTGAGTATGATGTTGGCTCTGGATTTTTTCATAAATTCCCTTTATCATGTCTAGGAAGGTCCCTTATATTCTTAGGGTTTTAAAATATTTTTATCATGAAAGGGTGCTGGATTTTGTCAAAAATTTTATCTGTACCAGTTGAGATGATTGGTTTTTTTTTTCCTTTGTTTTATTGAGTCACTGGTAGGTTTCACTTATGGAACCACCCTTGCATTCCTAGAACAAATCTCATTTGGTGACTCTGTATGTAATTTTTTTAAAAAATATTTATTATTTTTTGGGGTGCCTGGGTGGCTCAGTGGGTTGAAGCCTCTGCCTTTGGCTTGGGTCATGGTCCCAGGGTCCTGGGATCGAGCCCCGCGTCGGGCTCTCTGCTCAGCGGGGAGCCTGCTTCCTCCTCTCTCTGCCTGCCTCTCTGCCTACCTGTGATCTCTGTCTGTCAAATAAATAAATAAAATCTTTAAAAAATATTTATTATTTTTTTTAAATATTTTATTTATTTATTTGAGAGAGAGAGCTTGAGAGAGAGCATGAGACAGGGAGAGTACAGCAGGAGGGAGGCATAGAGGGAGAAGCAGACTCTCCACTGACCAGGGAGCCCAATGTGTGATTCAGTCCCAGGACCCTGGGATCATGGCCTGAGCCAAAGGCAGATGCTTAACTGACTGAGCCACCCAGGTGCCCCTGTGTGTAATTTTTTAATTTGTTCTTGGATTTAGTTTGCTAGTATTATGTTGAGGATTTTTGCCTCTATGTTCATAAGGGATACTGATCTGTAGTTTTCTTGTGATATTTACTTGGCTTTGGTATCAGGGTACTGTTAGCCTCACAAAATGAGTTACCTGTTCCCTCCTCTTCTGTTTTTTTAGTTTGAGAAGCATCAATGTTAATTCTCCTTTAAATGTTCGGTAGAATTCTCCAGTGAGGCCATCTGGTCATGTATTTTCCTTCGATGGGGAATTTTTTTATTGTTGATTTAATCTCCTTACTTATTATAGATATGTTTATATTTTATTACCCAAATATCCATGTAGTTTGCTCCTTCATTTCTTTCAAGTTTTTCTTCAAATGCTTACTTCTCAACAAGGTTTTCCCTGGCCATTATATCTAAAATGAATCTCCACCCACATCTCCTATCTCTCTTCCATGCTCTTTTTCCCTTTGTAATCATTGCCATATTAACACACGTATTTATTGTCGGGCCCCCCTGCAGGAATGTAAGCCCCATGAGCAGCAGCGTCTGCCTGGATTGTTCACTGCAGGCCTAGTGACCAGCAATAGCAGATATTCAGTTACTATTTGTGGAATAAACGCATGGACAAATGAACGTGTCTGGAACTCAGTGAGAGAACAGTTCCTAGACGGAGCCGACTGAGCCACGCAGGGATCCCTCAATGATTATTATTTTAAGGCAGAATGATTTCAGGTACTTTATTACACAGATCAGATCATTAAAACAGCACTCTTGGGGCGCCTGGGTGGCTCAGTTGGTTAAGCATCTGCTTGGGCTTGGGTCGTGATCCCAGGGTCCTGGGATCGGGTCCCACATGGGGCTCCCTGCTCAGCAGGGAGTCTGCTTCTCACTCTGCCCCTCACCCCCCACGGTTTCTCTCTCACTCACTCTCTATCTGAAATAAATAAATAAAATCTTTTTTAAATGAAAAAGAAAAGCTGATAAGTTATAAAAATCCTATTTTTAAGGGCATGGAACTACAGAAGCAATAAGAACAAAAGGGGCTGTAATTCCAGAGAGGGGAGTACTATATAATGAACGTTTGTATCCACCCCAAAATTTATATGTTGAAACCTAATTCCCAGTGTGATGATATTTGGAGGTGGGGCCTTTGGGAGGTCATCAAGTCAGAAGGGTAATTCTCATGAATGGGATTAGTGCCCTTATAAATGCAACCATACAGAGCTCCCTCATTCCCTCCACTGTGTGAGGACACAGCAAGAAGATGGCCATCTGTGAACTAGGAAGCAGGCTCTCACCAGATGCCAAACCTGCCAGCACTTCGATCTTGGATTCCCAGCCTCCAAACTATGAGAAATAAATACCTGCTATTAGAAATCACCTGGTCTATAGCATTTGTTATAGCGGCCCGAATGGATTAAGACAGAAATTAGTACTGGGAAGTGCTCCTGTAACAAATCTCTCAAAATGTGGAAGCAGCTTTGAAACTGGGTAATGGATAGAGGCTGGAAGAGTTTCAAAGTGCATACTAGAAAAAGCCTATATTGACATGAACAGACCACCAACGACAATTCTGGAGAGCTGTAGAGAAAGCCACAATCTTCTTAGAGATGACCTATGTAATCACGAACAGGATATTGGTAGAATGTAGATAATAAAGGTCATTCTGATATGGTCTCTGACAGAAATGAGCAACACATTATTGGACACTGGAGGAAAGGCTATCCTTGTTAAAAAGTGGCAAAGAATTTGGCTGAATCATGTTGTGTCCTAGTGTTTTGTGGAAGACAGAATTGACAAGCCATGAAATTGGATGTTTAGCTGAAGAAATTCCTTTTTTTTTAAGATTTTATTTATTTATTTGACACAGAGAGAGAGGTCACAAGCAGGCAGAGAGGCAGGCAGAGAGAGGGGGAAGCAGGATCCCCGCTGAGCAGAGAGCCCGATGCGGGGCTCAATCTCAGGACCCTGAGATCATGACCTGAGCTGAAGGCAGAGGCTTAACCCACTGAGCCACCCAGGCACCCCTAGCTGAAGAAATTTCTAAGCAAATTGTTGAGGGTGCAGCTTGGCCCCTCCTGATTGCTTATAGTAAAACTTGAAAAGAAGTGATTTGAAGACAGAATTGTTAAGCAAAAAAGAAAGCATAACTTAAAGTTTGGGAAAATCCTCAGCCTATCCATATTGCAAAAAAATGACAACACTAAGAATGTGGCCAAGTGACCTGACCACTTGATTGGGAGATTAGTATGGATTCGCTATCTCGACAGAAGCCAGGTACTATTCTTTAAGACAATGGAAGGATGACCTCAAAGGTGATTCAGAAATCGTCAGGGCTGACACTCTCATCCCAAGCCCAGAGTACATGGGGTTTGAGGGCCATGGCTGCCTCCGCCCAGGTTTTAAAAGACAAGGTTACACAGCACAGCATCAGGCATGCAATCCCAGCCCAGGAGAGCTTCAGAGGCCGAGCAGAGAGCAGCTGAAGGCCATCCCACCAAGCCATGTGGTAGCATTGCCAAACCAGTGGGCCCGGAAGACAGAGCATTGAGCCAAAGAAGATTATTCTTTTTTTTTTTTAATTTTCATTTTTTTATAAACATATTTTTATCCCCAGGGGTACATGTCTGTGAATCGCCAGGTTTACACACTTCACAGCACTAACCATAGCACATACCCTCCCCAATGTCCATTACCCCACCCCCTTTTCCCGACCCCCTTCCCCCAGCAACCCTCAGTTTGTTTTGTGAGATTAAGAGTCACTTATGGTTTGTCTCCCTCCCAATCCCATCTTGTTTCTTTCCTTCTTTTCCTACCCCCCAACCCCCCATGTTGCATCTCCACTTCCTCATATCAGGGATATCATATGATAGTTGTCTTTCTCTGATTGACTTATTTCACTAAGCATGACACCCTCTAGTTCCATCCACGTCATTGCGAATGGCAAGATTTCATTTCTTTTGATGGCTGCATAGTATTCCATCGTGTATATATACCACATCTTTATCCATTCATCTGTTGATGGACATGTAGGCTCTTTCCATAGTTTGGCTATTGTAGACATTGCTGCTATAAACATTCGGGTGCACGTGCCCCTTCGGATCACTACGTTTGTATCTTTAGGGTAAATACCCAGTAGTGCAATTGCTGGGTCATAGGGTAGTTCTATTTTCAACTTTTTGAGGAACCTCCACGCTGT
>PISX010024908.1:0-27008 GCA_004024625.1 Mellivora capensis | reverse complement strand
TATTGTTCACATCCTCGGTGTCATTATTAATTATCTGTCTAGTCATTCCCTCCATTACTGAGCAAAGCAGGTTTATTTTAGATACCATACCGTTGAGGTCCAATCTGACAGTCTCTGCTTTTTGATTTGGGCTTTTAAATCATTTACCTTTATAATAATTATTCATATGGTTGGTTGAAATCTGCCATCAGATGAGAGAGAGTTCTTCGTAAGTCTCTTGCATTTCTGTATGTGATGCAAGCAGGGTACCGACTATCCTTTGTTTCTATCTTGACACGGATGTTTATTTAGCAAACTGCCTTGGAAGATAGATCATATCTCCCTCTAGAGTAAGGAACAGGCGTGCTTATTGCCCACATTAAGAAAAAAAAATTATTTCCCCAGATACCAGGTTTTTCTGCAGTAACACAGCGCATTACATGTGTCAGTGTCATATGGCCCTAGCTGCATTGCTCTTTGGGAATTGCAGTTTGGGGAATTGGTGCAAAATGCTGGTATTCTGGATACTGCTGTTGCTATGAGTGATCACCTGCCCTCTGTGATTCAAATGTCTCTTGTGTTCTACCAAAATCCATGAAGTTGTGTCAGTCTAACTTGTTAGCTTGCAAGTAGGGTGAAATTTCAGATACTTCACAATTCTTAAATCTATCTTGTTTGTTTTCTGTTTGTCCTCTTTTCTTTTTGTCTATGTTTCTATTGGATTACTTTTATGATTCCATTTTATTTCTACTATTGGCATATTGGCCATACCCCGTTAAAAATTTTTACATAGGGGTACCTGGGTGGTGCAGTGTAAGTGTCCATCTCCTCGTTTCAGCTCAGATTGTGATCTCAGGGTTGTGAGATTGAGCCCCACATCTGGCTTCACACTCAGCGCAGAGTCTGCTTGGGATTCTCTCACCCTTTTTCTCTGCCCCTCCCACTTGAGCACGCATGTGCGCGCACTCTCTTTTTCTTTCGCTATAAAATCTCCTTCTTTAAAAAAAAATTTTTTTTATTTATTTGACAGAGAGACAGGAAGAGAGGGAACAGAAGCAGGAGAAGTGGGAGAGGGAGAAGCAGGCTTCCCGCTGAGCAGGGAGCCCGATGTGGGGTTACATCCCAGGACCCTGAGATCATGACCTGAGCCAAAGGCAGATGCTTAATGACTTGAGCTACCCAGGCACCCCCTCTATAAAATATATCTTAAAACATTTTTTTACATTATTTTCTGGGATTGCAATATACATCTTTAACTTACTATAGTATCATCAATAGTCTTTTATTATTTCACATATGATGTAAGAACCTTATACCCCCAATTCCTCCCTCTTCTGTACACTTTTTTTCATACTTTTAGATGTGTTATAAATACTGTAGCACATTGTTGTTTTTGTTTTTAAAGATTTTATTTATTTTTGTAAGAGAGAGCAGGAGCAGAGGGAGGGCAGAGGGAGAGGGAGAAGCTGATTCCCCACTGAGCAGGGAGCCCATCGAGGGATTTTGTCTCAGGACCCTGGAATCATGACCTGAGCCCAAGGCAGACTCTTAAACAACTGAGCCACCCAGGTGCCCCCTGTAGTACATTGTCAATGTCACTTACCAGGGCTCACATTGTATGACTGTTAGGAAGTTCCATCTTATCTCTCTCAGGAATTTTAAAAAATTTAATGTAAACTATTGGGTTAGGAATAATTTTTCAGGTTATTCTTTTTGAAAGAGGTGTGAGTTTTTTACTGACTAGAGCCTTTCTTGACTTTTACTTAATATCATTCCATACATAACCTTTCTATGTCCTCTTAGAGGAAACCCAAGTGCTGATTCCATTTCTGTAATAGACTGCCTTTTAAATTGTTGGCTAGGGTTCAATGTCAGGGAATTAGCAGGAAAGGCTGGAGGGAAGGTCAATAAGGGCATTTCCTTTTCTCCTCTTATTGTTAATTTCCTTCGGACAGCTAAAGAAGAAAAAATACTTTTCTGCTGTGGTCTTTATACCTTGATTCAATTCTAGGGTGTTCCTTTTTTCCAGATTCTATTTTAAAAACCGTTTATTATGACATTTGGAGGTTTTAAAATATCACCCATAATCTTGCATCCTATAGTAGCCATTTCCTGCTGTCCTTTAGGCTTTGTACATAATATTCCATTGATTTAATAAATATAATTTATGAAATTTTTCCTTATATAGTTTCAACTTTTTTACTATTATAAGTTATGCCACAGTGAACATCTTTCTTTATCTCTTCTGTCTCTCATAAAGATATATTTCTTGGGGGGCTTCTATATATTAAAACTATTAGCATTTTTATAGTTCTCATTGTATATTGTAAAAGAAAGAGTAGGAATATATTTGTAAGAGAGTAAATAAGTAAAGTAAGTAAGAGAGGAATATATTTGGAGCATATATTCTTAGGGGAAGAACTTAAAACTTCACCTAAGGAAAAGTTGAGTCAAATTGTTTATAGACTTGTTGAGAGACCGGCTAATTGAGAGAGAGTGAAAGCACATGCGCAAGCTCAAGGGTGGGGAATGAGGGTCAGAGGAAGAGGGAGAGTTTTTTTTTTAAGATTTTTATGTATTTGAGAGAGAGTGCGTAAGAGCACAAGCAGGGGTGTGGCAAGAGAGGAAGAAGGCTCCCACTAAGCTGCATAGGGCTCAATCCCAGAACCCTGGTATCATGAACTGAAACGAAGGCAAACACTTAACCAGCTGAGCCACCCTGGTGCCCCGGAGAGAGACTATTAAGCAGGCTCTGTGCCCAGCATGGAGCCCTACATGGAACTGCATTTAATGACCCTGAGATCAAGACCTGAGCCAAAATCAAGAGTCATACGCCCAACCAACTGAGCCACCCAGGTACCCCCATATTAACCATTTTTAAGTGAATGGTTTGATTGATGTTAAATGCATTCACCTCGTACAATCATCCTAATCATATATTACTCTTCATCATATTAAAGTAAAACAATGTCCATTAAGCAATAACATCCCCAATCCTCTTCCCACTCCCCAGCCCCACCTCTGGCAGTTCTGCTTTTTGTCTGTATAATTTTGACTAGTTCAAGTACCTCATATAACTGGTAACCCACAATAGTTGTCTTCTGACTGGCTTATTTCACTTAGTGGAACATCTTCAAGGTTGGCCCATGTTGTCCTGTGTTAAAATTTAATTCCTTTTTGTGGCTGAATATATTATTGTATGTATATACCACATTTTGCTTATTCATAAGAGGCACTTGGGTGTTTTAGCTGTTTTTGGATAATATTCTGAACATGGTTGTACAAATATGTCTTCAAGACCCTAGATTCAGTTCTTTTGAGTATATACCCAGAGGTGGAATTTCTGGATCATATGTAATTCTATTTTTGATTTTTTAAGTGTTGTTTTTTTTTTTTTTTTTTTATTCTCCATACCCAATGCAGTGCTCAAACTCCTGACGCTAAGATCAAGAGTCACATGCTCTTCCAACTGAGCCAGCCAAGTGCCCCTCTATTTTTAATTTTTTGAGGAACCACCATACTGTTTTCCACAGCAGCTATACCATTTTACATTCTTATAAACAGTGTACAAAGGTTTCACTTTTTCCATGTCCTCACCAATATCTATTATTTTGGTTTTTGGGTAGTAGCCATCCTAATTGGTGTGAGGTAGTATCTCCTTGTAGTTTTGATTTGCATTTCCCAGCATCTTTTCATGTGCTTGTTGGTCATTTGTGTATCTTCAGAGAAATGTCTGTTCAGGTCCTTTGCCCATTTTTTAATCAAGTTGTTTGGTTTTTATTGTTGACTTCCAGGAGTTCTATGTATATTCTGGATATTATTCCCTTACCAGATACATAATTTGCAAATATTTTCTCCCATTCTGTGAACTCTGTTTACTCTGGATAGTGTCTTTAAATGCCTAAAATTTTAAAATTTTCATCAAGTCAGGTTTATCTATTATTTTCTTTTCTTGCCTATGCCTTTGGTGTCATACCCAAGATAATTTTGCCAAATGCAATGGTAAGCAGCTTTTGTCCCATATTTTAAGAGTTTTATAGTTTGGGGCACCTGGGTGGCTCAGTGGGTTAAGTGTCTGCCTTCAGCTCAGGCATGTCCCAGGGTCCTGAGATTGACCCTAGTATCAGACTCCCTACTCAGCGGAGAGCCTGCTTCTCCCTCTCCCTCTGCCTGCTGTTCCCCCTATTTGTGCTCTCTCTCTGTGTCAAATAAATAAACAAAATCTTTAAAAATAAATAAAAGAGGGACACCTGGGTGGCTCAGTCAGTTAAGCGGCTACCTTTGGCTCAGGTCATAATCCCAGGGTCCTGGGATCGAGTCCCGCATCGGGCTCCTTTCTCAGCGGGGAGCCTGCTTCTCCCTCTGCTCTGCTTGCTGCTCCCTCTGCTTGCTGCTCCCCCTGTTGTGCATGCTCTCTCTCTCTCTGACAAGTAAATAAAATCTATAAATAAGTAAATAAGAATTTTATAGTTTTAGGGTCACCTGGATGGCTCACAGGTTAAGTGTCTGCCTTTGGCTCAGAAATTAAATTGAGTCTTCAAGTTTTGTTTTTCCTTTCAGTACTCATTGGCCATTCAGAGTCCTTTAAGATTCCATAATGAACTTTAGGATAGGTTTTTTTCTATTTCTGTAAAAAAACATCAGGTTATTGCAGGAATTACATTGAATCTGTATATCACTTTGCATTTTTTAAAAGATGTTATTTATTTATTTGACAATGAGAGAGAGAGCACAAGCAGGGGGAATGGCAGAGGGAGAGGGAGAAACAGGCTCCCTGCTGAGCAAGGAGCCTGATGTGGGGCTTCATCCCAGGACCCTGGAATCATGACCTGAGCCAGAGGCAGACGCATAACCAACTGAGCCACCCAGGTACCCTGATCACTTTGCATAGTATTGATACCATAACAATATTGTCTTCCAATCAGTGAACATGGGATATGTTTCCATTCATTTAATGTCTTCTTTAATTTCTTTAATCAATGATTTGTAGTTTCCATTGTACATAAGTGTTTCACCTCCTTGGCTATATTGATTTCTAAGTATTTTATACTTTTTTTTAGTATTTTATACTTTTTGATTCTGTTGTAATTGCAGTTCTTATAATTTTCTTCCCCACATTATTATTAGTATATGGAAATACAACTGATTTTTGTGTGTTTACTGTGTATCCTGCTACTTTGCTGAATTAAAGTATTTGTAAAAATTTTTTTGTAGAATCTTTAGGGTTTTCTACGTGATGTATCTGTAAAGATACATCTGTAAAGAGAAATGATTTTACTTCTTTCCAATTTGGATGCTTTTTATACCTTTCGTGCCTAATTTCTCTAATTAGAACTGCCCACTGGGAGTCTGAGTGGCTTGGTTGTTTAAGTGTCTGACTCTTGGGGCACTTGTGTGGCTTAGTGGGTTCTCTGCCTTCAGCTCAGGCCATGATCTCAGGGTCCTGGGATCGAACCCCACATCGGGCTCTCTGCTCAGGAGGGAGTCTGCTTTCCCCCCTCTTTCTGTCTGCCTGTCTACTTGTGATCTCTCTCTCTCTCTGTTAAATGAATAAATTTTTAAAAAAATCTTTAAGTGTCTGACTCTTGATTTTGGCATAGGTAGGATTTCAAGGTTGTTAAATCAAGCCCCCCATCAGCTCCATGCTGGGTTTAGAGCCTTCTTAAGATTCTTTCTCTCTCTGCCCCTCCTCGCCCCCCAAAAAGAACAGCCTAATACTATGTAGAATAAAAGGGAAGAAGGTGGATGTCATTGCCTTGTACCTGATATTAGACAAAAAATTTTCAGTCTTTCACTGTTGAATATGATGTTCGCTGTGGGTTTTAAAAAAAATATGGCTTTTATTGCACTGAGGTTTTTTTCTTCTATTCCTGATTGAGTGTTATAAGGCAAGGGTGTTGTATTTTGTCAAATGCTTATTCTGTATGAATTGAAATGATCATGTGGATGGGGTTTTTTCACTTCATTTTGTTAATGTGATGTATTACATTGATTAGTTTTTGCATATTGAACCATCCTTGCTTTCCAGGAATAAATCCCACTTGGTGATAGTGAGTAATGCTTTTAATATGCTGCTGAATTTGGTTTGCTGGTGTTTGTTTAGGATTTTTGCATTGGTGTTCATATGGGATATTGGTCTGTAGTCTTTTTCTAGTGTCTTTGTCAGGCTTTGGTATCAGGATAATGCTGGTCTCATAGAATGATATAAGAAATATTATTATATATAATATAATATATGTATATAATATTTTATTTTTTGCCAGAGGGGGAATGTTTGAGAGGGATTGGTATTAGTTTTCTAAATATCTTATAGAATTTACCAATGAAACCATCAGGTCCAGGAGTTGTCTTTGTTGGGGGAGTTTTGATTACTGATTCAATCTCTTTACCAGTTATAGGTCTGTTCAGATTTTCTATTTCTTTATGATTTAGTCGTGGTAGGTTTTGTGTTTCTAAGAGTGTGTCCATTTCATCTGGGTTATCTAATTTGTTGTCATATAGTGATTCATAGTACTCTATTATAATTCTTTTCATTTCTGTTAAATCAGTAGTAATGTCTCCATTTCTCTTTTTAGTAATTTGGGTCTTTTCTTTTTTTCTTAGTTCATCTAACTAAAGGTTTATCAATTTTGTTGATATTTTTTCAAGGAACCAGCTTTCAGTTTTTATTGATTTTTTTCTCTGTTTTTCTGTTCTCTTTTCATTCATCTCTTCTCTAATCTTTATTATTTTCTTCCTTCTGCTAACTCTGGGTTTAGTTTCTTCTTTTCTTGTTCCTCAGTTATAAAGTTAAGTTGCTGATTGGAGATTTTTTTTTTTTTTATTGTAGGCCTTTATACCTGTAAATTTCCCTCTTTTTTTTTTTTTTTTTTTTTTTTTTTTTTTTTTTTTTTTTTTTTTTTTTTTTTTTTTTTTTTTTTTTTTTTTTTTTTTTTTTTTTTTTTTTTTTTTTTTTTTTTTTTTTTTTTTTTTTTTTTTTTTTTTTAAAGATACTTTATTTCTTTACTTGACGGGGGGGCAGGGGGGTAGAGCATGAGCCAGGGGGAGAGGGAGAGGGAGACATAGATTCCTTGCTGAGCGGGGAGCCTGATGCAGGGCTCAATCCCAGGACTTCGAGATCATGACCCAAGCCGAAGGCAGATGCTTAACCAAATGAGGCACCCAGGTGCCCCTATAAATTTCCCTCTTAGTACTGCTTTCACTTCATCCCATAGGTCTTAGCATGCTATTGTTTTGGGGTTTTTTTTAAAGATTTTATTTATTTGACAGATCACAAGCAGGCAGAGAGGCAGGCAGAGAGAGAGAGGAGGGAGCAGGCTCCCTGCCGAGCAGAGAGCCCAATTCGGGACTCGATCCCAGGAACCTGTGATCATGACCTGAGCTGAAGGCAGAGGCTTTAACCCACTGAGCCACCCAGGCATCCCTGTGTTTTTTTTTTTTTTTTTTCGTCTCTAAGTATTGTCAATTTCCCTTGTCCTTTTGTCTTTCATCCATTGTTGTTTAAGATTTTGTTGTTTAATTTCTACAGGTTTATGGATTTTCCAGTTTAACTTCTGTGTTG
The DNA here is from genome assembly GCA_004024625.1 of Mellivora capensis. Classification (NCBI taxonomy): domain Eukaryota; kingdom Metazoa; phylum Chordata; class Mammalia; order Carnivora; family Mustelidae; genus Mellivora; species Mellivora capensis. The sequence continues at coordinate 19,468 of PISX010024908.1, read as the reverse complement.
ATTTCTGACTTTATCTTGTGGTGGGAGAAAATACGTTGTGTACCTAAGTAGAATATGTATGCTCTGCTCTTATTGGGTAGCATGCACTGTATGTCTGTTAGATTAACTTGGTTTATTGTGTTACCTTAGTTATCTGCCATCTGGTTGTTCTGTCCATTATTGAGAGTATTAAAGTCTCCAGCTAATATTGTAGAGCTGTCTGCTTTTCCCTTCACTTCAATCTGGTTTCACTTCATATGTTTTGCTAGTATGTTATTAGGTGCCTATATATTTCTAATTGTTATATCTTGCTTTGTAGTACTTTTTATTAAAGTGTAAAATACCCTTTATTGTCTCTTGTAACCTTTTTGATTTAATGTTTATTTTTCTGATGGTAGTATACCTACCCCTTCTCTTTTTTTATTATTACTTGCATAAGAATATCTTAAATCCTTTTACATTCAGTCTGTGTGTGTTTTGGGATCTAAAGTGAGTCTCTGGTAGACACATATTTTGGGTCATGTGTTTTTATCTCTTCTGCCAATCTTTGTTTTTTAAATTGGAGATTTTAATCTGTTTACATTTAATTACTGATAAGAAGGGACTTCTGTCATTTTGCTGTTAGTTTTCTGTAGGCATTATAGCTTTTTTGTCCTGCATTGCCCTCATTACTGCCATTTATATTTTGTTGATTTTTTTTGGTAGTGAAATGTTTAAACTTGTTTCTCATTTTCTTTTGTATGTTTTGTGTTGGGTTTTCTGTGTGTGTGTGGTTACTTGGAGATTAAATTGAACATCCTGTTGTTGCAACATTATAATTTGAATTTATACTACCTTAATTTCCATAGCCTACAAAAACTCTGCTCCTTTACAACTTTGTCCCCACCCATTTCAATTGTTAATATCACAAAATTGAATCTTTATACATTGTGTGCCCCCAAATGTTAACTAATAATTATTTATTTATTTATTTATTTATTTTAAAGATTTTATTTATTTCACAGAGAGAGAGATCACCAGTAGGCAGAGAGGCAGGTGGAGGGTGGGGGAAGCAGGCTTCCCGCTGAGCAGAGAGCCCAATGTGGGGCTCAATCCCAGGACCCCGAGATCATGACCTGAGCCGAAGGCAGAGGCTTAACCCACTGAGCCACCCAGGTACCCCCTAATAATTATTTTAAATGTATTAGTCTCTTTAATGTAGAAAACAACATGTGGATTTACAAGCCAAAGTTAAAATAATAGTAGTGTTTAGACTAATAATTGTTTTTTAAGATTTTATTTATTTATTCGACAGAGAGAAATCACAAGTAGGCAGAGAGGCAGGCAGAGAGAGAGAGAGGAGGAAGCAGGCTCCCTGCCAAGCAGAGAGCCCGATACGGGACTCGATCCCAGGACCCTGAGATCATGACCTGAGCTGAAGGCAGAGGCTTAACCCACTGAGCCACTCAGGCACCCTAGACTAATATTATTTTTTTTTAAAGATTTTATTTATTTGACAGAGAGAGATCACAAGTAGGCAGAGAGGCAGGCAGAGAGAGAGAGAGAGGAGGAGGAAGCAGGCTCCCTGCCTAGCAGAGAACCCAATGCAGGACTCAATCCCAGGACCTTGAGATCATGACCTGAGCTGAAGGCAGAGGCTTAACCCACTGGGCTACCCAGGTGCCCCTAGACTAATAATTTTTAAAATATATTAGTCTCAGATCATGTAGAAAACAAAAAGTGGAGTTACAAACTTGTCAGGATAATACTTGTTTTTTGGTTTTGTTTTTGTTTTTTAAGATTTCTTCATTTATGGGGCTTCTTGGGTGGCTCAGGCAGTAAGCTTCTGCCTTTGGCTCAGGTCATGATCCTAGGGGTCCTCAGGTCAAGGCCCAGGTCAGACTCCCTGCTCAGTGGGGCAGCTGCGCAGTGGGGCACCTGCTTCTCACTCTCCCACTCCCCCTACTTGTGTTCCCTCTCTCACTGTCTCTTTCTCTCTGTCAGATAAATAAAAATTAAAAAAACATTTATTTACCTGAGAGAGAGTGTGCATGGTGGGGAGGAGTAGGAGGAAGACTCCTTGCTGATCACAGAGACCAAAGTAGGGTTTAATCTCACTACCCTGCTCAGTTGGTTAAGTGACTACCTTTGGGTCAGGTCCTGATCCCAGAGTCCTGGGATTGAGCCCCGTATTGGGCTCCCTGCTCAGTGGGAAGCCTGCTTCTCCTTCTCCCAGTCCTCCTGCTTGTATTCCCTCTCTTGCTGTGTCTCTCTCTGTCAAATAAATAAATAAAATCTTAAAAAAAAAAAAAAAGTGTCCGACATTTAACCAACTGAGCCACCCAGGCACCCCAATCCTAGCTTTCATAGTTTTCCATGCATTAATTTTTGTTGAGATCTTTATTTCTTCATATGGATTTCAGTTACTGCCTAGTATCCTTTCATTTGAACCTTGAGCATATCTTTCAGAGCAATCCTAGTGATAAGAACTCTCTCAGCTTATTTTCTTTTTTTTTTTTTCAGCTTTTCTTTATATAGGAGTGTCTGAATTTCTCCCACACTCTTGAAGGATAGTTTTGTTAGACACAGGAATTTTCATTGATAGTTTTTTCTTCTTTGAACACTGAATATGTCAGCCCACTACCTTCTGACTTCCAAAGTTCCTTAGAAATCTGCTCCTTTCTTATTTCTATATGACAAGTCAATTTCCTCTTGTTCCTTTCAAGATTCTCTTTTTATCTTTGGCTTTCAAACATTTGATTATAATACATCTCAGGGTTGATCTCTGTAAGTTCAATTTTATTGGAGATCGTTGAGTTTCTTAGATGTTTATTTTCATTTCTTTCATCAAATTTGGTGAGCTTTCAGCCATTTTTTTTCTTAAAGAATTTATATATTTATTTGCCAGAGAGACAGAGTGAGCACAAGCAGGGGGACAAGTGAGCACAAGCCAGAGAGAGGGAGAAGCAGGGTCCCTGCTGAGCAAGGAGGCTGACTCGGTGCTTGATCCCTAGGACCCCAGGATCATGACCTGAGCTGAAGGCAGATACTTAACTGACTGAGTCACACCCAGGTGTCCTAACCATCATTTCTTCAGATATTCTCTCTGCCCCTTTCTCTCATCTCTCCCCGCAGTTTATATGTTGGTCCCCTTGGTATGGCCCACAGGTCCGTCAGGCTCTGCTTTTATTCATTCTTTTTTCTTGCTGTTCCTCAGTAATTTCCATTGTCCTGTTCTCAAATTAGCTGGTTTTTCTTTGTTTGTTTGTTTTTGTTTTCTGCTGACTCAAATCTGCCTTTGAATCCCTCTGGCAAATTTTTCCTTTCAAGTATACCTTTTAGCTCCATAAGTTCTTTTTTTTATTTCTTTTTAGGTTTCCTGTTGCTTTGTTCATACTTCATCATTTTCTTGACTTTCTTAAATCTCCCTTTGGTTCTTTGAGCATTAAGAACACTGTTTTAACATCTGGCTAGTAGATCTGCTGTCAGGTCTTTTTCTAGGACTGTTTCTATTGACTTAGTTTTTTCCTTTGAATGGGAGATACTTTCTTGTTTCTTTGTGTGCCTCATGATTTTTTGTTGTTTTTGAAAATGACATTTAAATCTAATAATGTTATCTTGAGAAATCAAGTTTTCTCCTTCCCCAGAGTTTGCTGTTTTTAGAAATTATTTGAGTGGTTTGGGGGTTTTTTGGTTGGTTTGGTTTTCATTGTTATGGGCTGTCTCTGTGTCAAGGATCAGCCTGAGGTGTAAACTTGAATTCTACTCAAGTCAAGAAATAATGACTGAAAATTTCCCAAATTTGATAACAACTATAAGCCCACAGATCCAAGAATCTCAATGTGTGCCAAACACAAAAAACATGAAGGGCACTAAACCAAAGCACATTTATTCAATTTCCTCAAGCCAGAGATTAAGAGAAAATACTAAAAGTAGTCAATGAAAAGATATATTATTAAAAAAAAGAAAAGAAAGATATATTACATATAGAGAAACAATTATGAGGATGACAGCATATTTCTCATCAGATACAATGGAAGTATGAGGACAGTAGAGTAACATCTTTGAAGGGATGAAAGAGAGGCACCGGGGTGGCTTGTTCTGTTAAGCATCTGACTTGAGCTCAGGTCCTGGGATCGAGCCCCACATCCGGCTGCACACTCAGTGGATTCGGCTTCTCTCTATCCCTCTGCTTCTCACCACACTTCTGCTCACTCACTCTCTGTCTCTCATGTAAATAGTCTTTAAAAAATAAAGTGCCAAAAGGAAAAAAAAAAAAAAAGCTCGAATTCTGTATGCAGCAAAAATATAGTTCAAAAACAATGGTGAAACAAAGACTATTTCAGACATGGAAAGTTCAAAGTATTCCTCACCAGTAGACTCGTGCTATAAGAAGTGTTAAAGAAGGTCCTTCAGGGATAAAGGGAAAGACACCAAATGGAATTATTCTGGAACTATACAAAGGATTGAAGAGTAGAAGTTTTCTTTACAAGACAGTTACTGCTTAAAGGAAAAACTAATAAAATTAAGCATGAGGTTTTTAATATATGTAGAATTAAAAACAACAATAGGACAAAGGCCAGGAAGGGAGGTAAAGGGAGTCTTACTAGTGTAAGATTCTCACTCTCTATATATTAGTTGAATATAGAATGTAGTAATTTAAAGATTGGTGTATATGAAAGGCCTAAAGCAGTTACAAAAATTTAAAAACTGCTAAGACAACAGAGAAGGTATAATAGAATCATGAAACATTCTCAGTCTAAAAGAAGAAGGTAACAGGAGCTGAGATGAACTGAAGACATAGCAAGAAGGTACATTTAAAGCCAATCATATCAATAATTAACACTTCATGAAAATTGTACAAACAGCCCAATTAATGTCAGAGTGGCTAAAAAAGCAAGATCCAGCTACATGCTGCTTACAAGAAAACGACTTTAATAAAAGCCACATGGGTTAAGTGTAAAAGGATGAGAAAAGAAGCCGTGTTACCTCTATTATAAAGAAGGCTGGAGAGGCTGTATAAATAACAAGGTTGATTTTAGAGCAAAGTCATTACCAGGGAAAAGATGATCATTTCATGAAGGTCACAGGGTCATTTTTTTAAAATTTTAATATTTAAAACATGGGACTTGATCTCACAACTCTGAAGCCATGACCTAAAATCTAGAGTCAGATGCTTAACCAACTGAACCACCCAGGCACCCCCAGAGGATAAATTCTGTAAGAGGTCATAACAGGTTACCTGGGGAGCTCAGTTGGTTAAGCGATTGCCTTTGGCTCAGGTCATGATCCTGGAGTCCTGGGCTCAAGTCCTGCATTGGGCTCCCTGCTCAGGAGGGAGTCTGCTTCTCCCTCTGACCATCCCCCTTCTCATGCTCACTCTCTCTCTCAAATAAATAAAAATCTTAAGAAAGAAAGAGGTCATAACAGTCTTATATGTTTAACATTGGTTCAAAATATATAAAGCAAAAACTGACAAAACTGAGGAGAAACTGATAATTTTCTCAATTGTAGTTGAAATATCAGTACCTCTCAATAATTGATAAAATGTAGAAAACTAATACACCTGAAACTAATATGTTATATTTCAATTACATCTCAGCTTATTTAAAAAGGCAAAAAAAATTTTGAGCTACATTATCAACCAATTTAATGTAATTGATATTTATATAGTACTTGACAGCAGCAGAAAATATTTTTTCAAGTGCACAAGGGACCTTTATCAAGATAGGTCATATTCTGGTCAACAAGGCAAGTATCAATACATTTAAAAGGATTCAAAATCATACAAAGTATGTTCTTTGACAACAAATTAAATTAGGAATTGTTAACAGGGGCGCCTAGGTGGCTCAGTGGGTTAAGCCTCTGCCTTCAGCTCAGGTCATGATCTCAGGGTCCTGGGATTGAGCCCCACATCAGGCTCTCTGCTCAGTAGGGAGCCTACTTCCCCACCCCCAACGCCTGCCTGCCTCTCTGCCTACTTGTGATTTCTGTCAAATAAATAAACAAAATCTTAAAAAAAAAAAAAGGAAAGGAATTGTTTACAGAACAGTTTCTGGGAAATCTCCAAATAATGGGAACTAAATAACACATTTCTACGTAGCTCATCAACAAAGAAACCAAAAGGGAAATTAGGACTTGTTTTTTAAATGAAAAGTGAAAACAATATATCTGAATTTAGAGGATACAGCTAAAAGAAACAATTTGTAATGTAAATGCCTGTATTTGAAAAAAAGAAAGCTCTCAGGCCAATGAACTGAACTACCTTTAACTAGAAAATAAAGAATAAATGAAACTCAAAAAGAAAAAAGGAAATATAGAGAAGCATGGACATGAATGAAATTGGCAAACCTCTAGCTGGACTGATAGGAAAAAAAGAGAGTTGGCAAAATTAATACCAGAAATGACAGATGATACAGCTACAGATATATATATTAAAAAGATACTATTATGAATAAATTTAATAATTTAGATGAAATGGACAAATACCTTTATAGAGAAACCTGCCAAACTCACTCAAGAAGAAATAGGATGGGTTACTTGTTACAGTAATTATTTCCCAGTATATACAAATATCAAAATCATGTTGTACTCCTATATCAATTATATCTCCAATTTATTTTATTGATAAAAAGAGGAAATAGGTAACTTCATTATCTCTATAACTATTCAAGAGTTTGGAGTTGTAATTAGACAACCCACAAAGAAAATACCAGGCCCATATGGCATTTCTAGTGCTTTCTACCATGTATTTAAGAAAGGAAAAAATTCCAATTCCTTACAAAGTCCTCCAGAAAACCAGAGGTCGAAACACTCCCTTACTCTAGGAAGCCAATTAGTATAATTCTCCACATTAACAGACTATAAAAGAAAAAGCATTATCTTCTTAGTATTTGCACACACACACACAAATGACAAAATTGTAACGTCCATTCCTGAATAACTCTCAATGAATTAGGAATCGTCGTTTATGAAAAGCCTACACCAAACATGTTTAATGTTGAAAGACAGCACTTGCCCTGTACCATCAGGAAGAAGGCAGTACTCTCAACTCTGTTCTTACCTAAGTTCAACATTATACCGAATGTTCTTCCAGTACAGTGAGGCAAGAAAAAGACATAACCAGCCAAGATAGAGTAATAGGAAATGGATTTTCTCTCCTATCTATAACTGAAAAACAAGACTAAATATATAAAACAATGGTTTTCAAGACATTGGACATCAGACCAATGCTTGGTTAACAGGAAACACAAATACAGCCCTACAGTTGGCCTTGCTTACTGCCTGAATATGGTTGCCAGGTGTAGGAAGGTGGAAACCAGGTGTGATCTAGACATCTCCCTGTATTAAAGAGAGGAAGTTGGGGACACCTTGGTGACTCAGTCAGTTAAAAATCTGCCTTTGATTCAGGTCATGATCCCAGGATCCTGGGATTGAGGCCCACATCAGGCTCTCTGCTCAGCGGGGAGCCTGCTTCTCCTTCTGCCTGCTGCTCCCTCTGCTTGGGCAGTTGATCTCTCTCTCTCTCTCTCTCTCTCTCTCTCTCGCAAATAAATAAAAGTTTTTTTAAAAAATAGCAAAAGGGGAAATTGGGTTACTGGCAGGTCAAGGCAACTGGAGATCTCAGGGTAAAGTATCCTATAGGAGAAAAATGCATAGAGAATACTCAGGTTGGCAGTTTTCCTCAGCCAAGCACATGCATCTGAAGAAAAGAAAAGGAAAAAAAACTTCTAAGACTTGGAAATAAGCAAAAGAAAGTACAGCTTGTCTTTTTAGGGTCTTCCTGGAGTGTTTTAACAGGCCCATCCAAGATTTGGAACTTCTTTAGGATTACTGTACCTGTGTCTAATTTACCATCTGTAGACCCCAAACTCTGTGAAGTTACATGTTAACTTGTAGATTTCTGTTCAGTAGAAAAAGGTTATAGTTTTATTGTCCTGAAACTCATTTACCAGTTTTGTATCTAATCTAGCATTCTTTTTTTAAAAAATAATAGAAGTGCAGAGTTCCTCCAATACTTTTGTGGAACCAGCTTTGTTACCTTTGTATCTCTGGTTCCATCATTAATGAGTTAATATGTTTCTGACATGGCTCTTTTCTTTTTTTCTCCCAAATATTTTATTTGTTAGAGAGGGAGCAGGAGAGAAGCATAGGCAGAGGGACAAGCAGACTCCATGCTGAGGGTAGAGCCAAACCTGGGATTCAGTCTTACAACCCTGAGATCACCACCTGAGCTGAAATCAAGAGTGAGAAGTTTAATGGACTGAGCCACCCAAGTGCCCCGACATGGCTTTATTCTAACATTTGTATGAAAGCTGTATTTTCAACTTTTTGAATATTTTACTATGGTATGATTCCACTGAGATGCCCAAGTGAACACTTCTACCAGAGCCAACTAAAGACTGCTTGAAGTGTACCTTATGGAATATTTAAGCCCATACATACCTTTTTTCCCCCTTTCTTTCCCTTCTTCCTTTTTCATGTGTATATGTGTTTGTGTGTCTACGTGTGTGCCCACAGATGCCCTTGGAGTGAATACCAAGAGGAAATAAAACTTTATTTATTTTTTGATTTCGTTTTTATTCCTGGCCCTATATTTTTACTTTTGCTTCTGGTTCTTGGCCAAAGTTGGTTCTAGTTCTGATTTGCACGTAGTTGATAAATTATTCTCAATTGGTGATAGCAACCAATGGGGATCTGACTTTTTGGCCTGAATTTTTGGTTTTCAATAGCAGCTTGATGATAGTTTATACTCTTGTTAGCCAATAGATGACAAAATATGATTTGTTACTCTTTTTGTCCTTTTGAATGAGTTCCTATTAATGAGTCCAAATCAATGAAGATGTTTAGTGTACATTGGAAGATACCTCTTTGAGAACAGGACTGCTGATATTTTGTGTTCTGTGTTTACTTTGACCCATAGCTGCAGTTGTAGAACTGAAGCTCCCTGTGTCTGCGTGTCTATGAGAAAATTCATGCCTCTCATTATATAAATATGTAACATTTTCTTATCTTTGAGTACTTTAATAAATTACACTCTTCATTGATACAATACAAAGCCACCACACCCAATTCCTTTTTATCCTGTCATCTCTTTATTGTCGTTAAAAAGGTTATGTGTGTAGATGGGTATATGTCTGTATATGAATATATTTGTGTGTGTACAACACTTGGGGTCATTTTTAGTGGAAGAGATTGGGGTTGCCAAATAAAAGGCAGCACTTTAATTTTGATTTCAGATAAACAATATTTTTTTCAGTATAAATATGTCTGAAATTCAAATTTAACCGGGCATCTTGTTTCTCTGTTTGCTAAATCTGGCAACCCTGGGGGAGCTGGGGGGAGGGGGTCAATCCAAATAATCTAGACTACCAATACTAGAAACAAACATGATTTCTTTTTTCAAATTCTCAATCTTTGGCTAGAAATTTCAAAGACATTTAAATAACTGCTTCTTTAAAAAAGTTTTTATTTATTATTTGACAGACAGATCACAAGTAGGCAGAGAGGCTGGCAGAGAGAGAGGGGAAAGCAGGCTCCCCGCTGAGCAGAGAGCCGGATGTGGGGCTCAATCCCAGGACCCTGGGATCATGACCTGAGCTGAAGGCAGACGCTTTAACCCACTGAGCCTGCCCTGTGCATCTCTTCTCTTGGCTGATTTTGATTTGAATCTTTACTCTGTATAGTAACAAACTAACTGTGAGTATGAAAGCTTTCAGGGACTTCTCTGAGTCCTTTTGGGAAATTACCAAGCCAGTAGATGGTTTTCAGAACCCCCCAAAGTTGCAGTTAGTGTGATTAGTGACGTTAGTCTTGTGGGCAGTGTTTCCTCAAACTACAGTTTGATTATACTGGGTAGGATATAGCTATACTGTTAATGAGAATATTGTTGAATTTTATTATGCTGCCTTTTCAAACCTTTATTGAAAAGATTAGTAAGTTTACATTATTTGGAGTGGTTTTGTTTTGTTTTGTTTTGTTTTTTAATTAAACTCTATGCTCAATGTGGGGCTCAAACTCATGACCTGAGATCAAGAATCAACTGAGCCAGTCCAGTATGCCTAGAGTTTTGGAGTTCTTTGTTTTGCCCCCCCGCCTTTTTTTTAAGATTTATTTATTTATTTGATAGAGAGAGAATGCAAGTGGAAGCAAGGGAAGAGGGAAGAATCTACAAGCAGACTCACCACCGGGTGGGAAGCCTGATGCAGGGCTGGATCTCACAACCCATGAGATCATGAGCTGAGCCAAAACTAAGAGCTTAACTGATTGAGCCCCCAGGTGCCCCAACTTTTAAAATTTTTAAAAATTTTTATTTATTTATTTATTTTGTAAAGATTTCATTTATCTGAGAGAGAGAGAGAGTGAAAGAGTGAGCAAGATCCAGGGAGGAGTAGAGGCAGAGGGAGAAGCAGACTCCCCACTGAGCAGAGAGCTGGACATGGGACTCATCCCAGGACTCAGGGATAATGACCTAAGCTGAAGGCAGACACTTAACCAACTGAGTCACCCAGGCACCCCCAAACTTCTTTTTAAGTACAGAATTATAGACAGAAATGAGCATTTAGTCTGAGAAAAGAAATCCTTTTTTTCTCTTAAAGATTTTATTTATTTGTCAGAGAGAGAGAGCACAAGCAGGGAGAGCAGCAGGCAGAGGGAGAAAGAGGCTCCCTGCTGAGCAAGGAGCCCAATATGGGACTCAATCCCAGGACCTTGGGCTCATGACTTGAGCTGAAGGGAGACACCTAACTGACTGAGATACCAAGGCATCCCAAGAAAAGAAATCCTAATAAATTACAAATTGTTTCACTTGATGACAGAAAAGTATAAAATCCATAAAACAACATAGTATTTTTATTAATAAATGACCTAAATCACTTCTGTAATACTTTTTTTCCTATAACTTTTTGATTGCTTCTTAATATAACAAGAATTTATAATAGTTTCTTTTTTTTTTAAGATGTTATTTATTAATTAGAGAGAGTGTGAGAAGTGGAGGAGGCAGAGGGAGAAGCAGACTCCCTGCTGAGCAGGGAGCCTGATGTGGGGCTCAGTCCCAGGACCCTGAGATTATAACCTGAGCCAAAGGCAGATGCTTAACCGGCTGAGCCATTCAGGTGCCCTTATAATTCACTTTTTAATTAAAAAAATATAATTTTACTGATTTTTTTTTTAAGATTTTATTTATTTATTTGAGAGAGAGGAAGGGAGAGAGCATGAGCGAGGAGAAGGTCAGAGGGAGAAGCAGACTCCCCGTGGAGCTGGGAGCCTGATGCGGGACTCGATCCCTGGTCTCCGGGATCATGACCTGAGCCGAAGGCAGTCGTCCAACCAACTGAGCCACCCAGGCGTCCCAATTTTACTGATTTCATAGCTATTCTCTATTGCTTTGGTTTCCTAATCTGAATTTTCCTTCAGTTCTTTAATAAATATAAATATGACAAAATTCATTTTCATACAAATCCAAATTAGGAGGCTAACATTTCTCACTTTATTAGAACATTCAAAAATATCTTCTTAGGGGGTGCCTGGGTGGCTCAGTTGTTTGAGTGACTACCTTTGGCTCAGGTCATGATCCTGGAGTCCCATGTCAGGCTCCCAGCTCAGTGGGGAATCTGCTTCTCCCTCTGACTCTCCCCCGTCTCATGCTCTCTCTCTCATTCTCTCACTCTCAAATAAATAAAATCTTTATATATATATATACATATATATATATCTCCTCAAATTGCAGTGGAAATGGTGTATTAAGCTTTATACCACAAGCCATTCCCATCAGAAAAGAGGGGGAAAAAATCCATGATACATTTAAAATGTGTATGTTATATTACCAATATGTTTCCGACAGGAATATCTTTGGTTTTAATTAGATCTTTATGAAACTGGAATTCTCTATTTACAATTTTACATGACCTTTAACTTGTACCTTCCTGTGCCTATGCCAGGTACATTGACTTTATAGATGTTCGAAGTGTTCCTGGATTGGGGTGCCTCGGTGGTTCAGTTGATTAAATGTCCAACTCTTGATCTCGGCTCAGGTCCTGATCTTGGGGTCATGAGTTGAAGCCTGGTGTTGGGGTCCACACTGGGTTTGGAGCCTACTTAAAAAAAAAAAAAAAAGTGTTCCTGGATGCCAGTCCCTCACTGCGGGGTGAGGGGGTGGGGGGGCTAGGGCCATAATTTGTGCATAGAGTAACTGAACTGCATAAAATATTCCACCTAACTAGAATTAAATATATCTCCAGCTCAATTTCTTAGCCAGAATTCAAAAATATCTGTGGCCACTGTCACATTCCCTAATTCAAAGGAAAATGTGATAAAGGAGAAATCTAAGTGGAAAGAGACAATAGTCTTCATCTATTATGGTTAAAATGCCTTGATTTTGCAAATTAAAAATATATTTGATCATGTAAAGATTGCTAGGGTCTCTCCTAGGGCATTGCATAGGTCTATATGAGTGAGAAGGCATGAAACTTAAGCTTTATCTTCATGGCTTTTTAAGTGTTAAATTTTTTTTTTTAAGTAGTTTCCATGCCCAATATGGGGCTTGAACGCACAATCCCAAGATCAAGAGTCACATGCTAGATCAACTGAGCCAGCTGGACACCCCTTTAAATATTTTAAGAATTCATGTGATTTTTGCTTATATTATATTCCTTTTATTTTCATCAATATTTAACATATAAAGAATGTTTTTAAAAACTTAACTTACCTTTCACGCCCTCTGTTTGAAGTGGAAGGAAAGTAAAGCCAATGCTTCAGTTGTGCTGTGACATCACATGCTTCATAACTTATTATTCCATCTTTTCTCCTTGGGTTTATCATTTGAGAATTATATTATCTGGAAACTTGCAAATAACACAAAAGTCAAGTAGCAGCAGCTTAAATATAAATTTATTTAGCTCATAATAAGAAATCTGAAATAAGGGGGCACCTGGGTAGCTCAGTTGTTAAGTGTCTGCTTTCAGCTCAGGGCATGATCCCGGGATCCTGGGATCAAGCCCCGAATCAGGCTCCATGCTTGGCAGGAGGCCTGCTTCTCCCTCTCTCACTCCCCCTGCTTGTGTTCCCTCTCTCACTGTGTGTGTCTCTCTCTCTGTCAAATAAATAAATAAAATATTTTTTAAAAAAGGAAAAAGGAATCTAAAATAAGCAATCTAGTTATTAGACATTGGTATATAGCACTTACCAGTATTGTATGGTAATCCAGTGATGCCATCAGATACCCAGGCTACTTTCATCTTTCCCTGCTGCTTCCTTTGTCACATAGGGCATTATCCTTATGACTGTCCCCTTGTGATCAAAAGAAAAGAAATGCTGCCTTACTAGGAAAATGGGGGGAGCCTAAAGGAGCATGCTTTCTGGGTCTACATGTTCTTTTTTTTTTTTTTTTTAAATTTCAATATTTATTTGAGAGAGAGCACCAGTGAGCACAAGTGGGAGTAGGTAGGGGCAGAAGGAGAGAATCTCGGGCAGGTTCCATGCTGAGTGCAGAGCCTGATGCGGGGCTCAATCCCACAACCCTGAGATCATGACCTGAGCAAGAACCAAGAGTCAGATACTCAACAGACTGAGCCAACCAGGTGTCCCTAAGGGTCTGCCCTTTTTAAAAAAGCAGTTTTAGAGTTCATACCAAATGATTTCTTTATGTATTGTTAACCATAACCACGTAATTGTTCATCATACAAGGATGTCTGAGAAAGTAAGAGTATTCATCTGGCCTGAAGTTCCAGAGGCTAGACATCCCAGATCAAGGTGCTAGCAGCTTCTATTTCTGGTACTAGTTTCTTCCTGGCTTGTAGGAGGCTGCCTTCTTTGGGCCTCACATGCTCTTTTTTCTGTGTACAAGGAAAGAGAATGTCTGGTGTCTCATCCTCTTTTTATAAGGATTCAGTTCTGTTGGATTAGAGCCTCATCCTTATGATTCCACCCTACCTCCTTAAAGGCCCTATCTTGTTTTTCTTAATTTTCTACAGTATTGTTATATTTTCATGTAGCAGTGTTTGTTTGGATTAACCTATGTATTTGCCATTTTGTTCTTCCATTATTTTCTTTCTTTCATCTTAGACCATCTGTGATCACTTTCTGCCTAAAGGATGCACACTAGAATTTCCTTTAATGAAGACCTGTGGTGGCAAACTCTGTCTGAAAAATGTCTGTATTTAGCCTTTGTTTTTAAAGATATTTCCACAGGACATAGAATTTCAGTGACAGTTGCCTTTTTCAGTGCATTAAACACATCAGAAATAATACTTCATTAACTTCTATCTTCCATTGTTACTATTGATAAGTCATCTGTCATTCTCATTGTGACACAGGAAGCTGATCTTTTTTAATGGCTGCCTCAAACATAGTTTTGTTTATTTTGATTTTGCTTTTTACTTTTATTCTGCAGTTTCCCTATTATAGTTCTGGATGTAACTTTCTTTTTTTACTTATTTTACTTGGAATTCATTGGATTTCTTGCATCTGTTAATTGAATTCTTTTTTTAGTTCTAAAACATTGTTAGCCACTATTTCTTCAGTTGTTTTCTGCACCCCATTTTACTAATCCCCTCCTTGAGGAATTTTGAATAGTCATTCGTTAGATCCTTGCACTATGTCCTTCATTATCTTCTTCATATTTATCAGCAGTTTTCCTTTGTTCTGTACAGTTTTTTTCAGATCTGTCTTCTAGTCTACTATTTTTGGCTGTGTCTGAAGAGCTATTAAACCCATTCAAAAAATTTTAAATTTTAATTATTACTTTTTTTTTTTAGTTCTTTTTGGTTTCTTTTCAGATATGTTGGCTTTTCATCATGTTTTCAACCCTCTCTTATTTTTAGAAATGTATTAAATATACTTTCTCCCCCTACTTGGTACCTAGTAATTCCAACATCTGATGTCTTTGCAGTTCTGATTTTGCCGTCATTTCTCCTGGCTCTTGCTCATGGTGCTTTGTTTCCTGATGTTTTGTGATTTGTTTTTGTTTCAGGATGTTGTTTTACTGTGAACTGATTTAATTTTTTTTTTCCTTTAGGAAATATTTAAGGCCTGGGATGAAGATGAGTTCCTTCAAGGGGATTTGCTTTTGCTTCTTTTGGGCACCTGAGGGCAACATTGTACTAAGACTACTTTAAACCTAATTCTTGCCTTAAGACTTTTTCAAGTATCTAGGTTGAGTGTGTTTTGGTCTATAAACCTGTATTGGAGTAGTTTGTGGTTACAGATTCTTGGAGGAGATAATCTCCTCCTCTTCCTGCCTCAGCACCAAGTTTTGAGATGAGGAGTTTTTGTTGTAGACCCCTGGTGGTGACAAAATAGTTGAATTCTGATTTGCTTCACACTGACAGTTTAACCCTTTGGGGACTCACTCCCACTCAAGGTGGGAGGAGAATCTCCTTTTAGATTCCCCATTTTTGGTGGCCCTGGGCTTTTGTTTTTATCTCACATGCTACATAATTGTCAAAATTGAACCTTAAGCTCTCCAGTTTTGGTAGATTTCTTCCATATCTCTATACCTATTTTAATTGATCTTATTTTGTTAACCAAAATTCACACACACACCCATTTTAACATCTCTGAAATCAGTAAAGATCTTAAACTGATAGCATCCTGGATTGACTGTAAACCAAGGTCAGACACAACATAGATGTATATTTTTATGTGCATATGTGTATCAACATTGAAGCATCAAAACTTGGAGAATGAACATCAGTGGCTTGGAAGAAAATCTTGAGGCTGATAATGGAGCATTCTTTTAACCCCTAGGAGTCAAGTGTCTATGGAGAGGAGCTGTTCTTATACTGAATCAGACATGTGCAGATTCCTGAAATATGAGTCAAAAATTGGTGGCACTACATAATTGCAAAGTCAAGCCTAAGAGCCCAGTGCCAATTATTTTTCATTTATTTAAGGATTATTTTATGAAATAATAAATCACCAATGTTCTTGATGGCACAGTACATTGTGTGGAAGACTAAGATTAAATGTGAGGATTAAAAAAATAATAAAAAGGGCGCCTGGGTGGCTCAGTCATTAAGTGTCTGCCTTAGGCTCAGGTCATGATCCTGGGGTTCTGGAATAGAGTACTGCATCAGGCTCCCTGCTCAGCGGTGAGCCTGCTTCTCCCACTCCTACTCCCCCTGCTTGTGTTCTCTCTCTCTCTGTCAAATAAACAAAATCTTTAAAATAATAATAATAACAAAAGTTAAATATGAGGAAGTTTTAAGCATACCTTAAATGATTTTTTCAGTTTTATTTTATTATTTACATATGCCCGAGAATTGATACTAAAAATAGATAACTAAGTCTAAAATATTTCTTTTAATAAGTACAAAATAAAAGTTCTAAATTATAAGCAAGCATTATGTTATAGTTTGACAACATTTTTTCCCTTTTTTAGTAGTGAATAAAATAGTGGTATCTCTTTCAACCAAAATGCCTTAGAATATATATAACAGCATTATATAATCTTTAGTTTCTTGTCAGCTTCTGAGTACATTTGAGACTTTTTTAAAAATCCAGTAATTTTACAGATGGTGGCTATACTTGTGCTTAGCATAGCATAAAAATGGGCTTGTTAAATCACTATGTTGTATACCAGAAGCTAATGTAACATTGTATGTCAACTATACTTCAATTTTTTTTTAAATCCACTAATTTTAATTGATTTTAGCAGGTGGTACAGTCCTCTTGTGCCTAGTCTGCTACAGTAACAGAAATGTAAGTCTTGTTTTACTTTTTACCATCAGAGAACATACATTGGGGTGCCTGGGTGGCTCAGTGGGGTAAAGCCTCTGCCTTCGGCTCAGGTCATGGTCCCAGGGTCCTGGGATCGAGCCCCACGTTGGGCTCTCTGCTCCGCGGGGAGCCTGCTTCCTCCTCTCTGCCTGCCTCTCTGCCTACTTGTGATCTCTGTCTGTCAAATAAATAAATAAAAATCTTAAAAAAAAAAAAAAAAAGAAAGGAAACATACATTATTTCCAAAATATCATTGGATTTGAGAGGGTCTTTCAAATGTAGAGAGAGAACTGTAGTAAAAGAAAGGGTTTTTTTCTTTCTTTAAAATATTTTATTTCTTTATTTGACAGAGAGAGAGACACAGCCAGAGAGGGAACACAAGCAGGGGGAGGGGGTGAGGGAGAAGCAGACTTCCTGCTGAGCTGGGAGCGATGTGGGGCTCATCCCAGGACCCTGGGATCATGACTCAAGCCGAAGGCAGACGCTTAACAACTGAGCCACCCAGATGCCCCAAAAGAAAGGTTTTTACTTTAGGATCGGGCAATTTTAGCTTTTCCACATTACTTCCACATTACTTCCCTCTTTGTTTCTAATAATTTGTGTCTATTTTTGCTCTTGATTAGATTTGGTAGAGACTTGTCTATTTTATAACGTTACAAAATCAAATTGTTTTTATTTCTAATTAATTTTGTTCTGGTCTTGTTTGGTCCCATTCTTCTATTTCCTTTTGGGGATTTTGTTGTTGCTTTTATATATAATATTTTTGCTCTCTTAAAAAATAATATATTTCAGGGGTGCCTGGGTGGCCCCATGGGTTAAGCCTCTGCCTTCAGCTCAGGTCCTGATCTCAGGGTCTTGGGATCAAGCCCCGCACTGGGCTCTCTGCTCAGAGGGGAGCCTGCTTCCTCCTCTCTCTCTGCCTGCTCTCTGCCTACTTGTGATCTCTCTCTTTGTCAAATAAATTTTAAAAAATCTTTAAAGATAATAATAATATATTTCAAATTTTACATTTTCCTCCAAATCCTGCTTTGACTTTACCACAAAGATTTAGATAGGTTGATATTTTCAGTATTATTTTTAAAGTAAGTAGCTAATGATAATTGCTAACATTTGCCATATACATTTATAGCCTGCAAAGCCCTCTCTTTACATTTTCTCTTGCTTTTTGTCCAAATTCTTATTTGTGGAAACTTTATTTTACAGATGATTGGGGACTCTTTATAAGAAAACATTTATGTAGTTAATGTTTAATTGCTGATAAAAAAAATATAGCCCATGAGATGTTTTCCGTTATTGTTTTTAATGATATTTTTCTCTCTAAACTGATATGTTCAATTTCTATATATGTAGAATATGTGTAGAATAAAAAAATCTGTAATAATGTTCTTCATTATGAATTATGATGTTTAGATCCTTTACAACTTTATATATTACATGCTTAATCTGTCATCAATATTAAAGAATTAAAATCTTCCATTATAATTGTGTTTTTATCATTTTCTCATTACAGGGGTATTAATCTACATGATGTATTTAGCTGCCATGTTGGCCATATAAATTTTTTATTATTATATTTTCGTTCTTCACTACCTTTTATCATATTCAGTAATCACCTGCCTTAAGTGCTTTTTTGCCCTAAATTCTGTTTCCTCAGATATTAATATTGCTGCTTTCCTTTTTATCAGTTGTTTATTTTTGCCCATTCTCTGTTGTTTGGCTTTCTAGGCCTCCTGGCTTCTAAGTATCTGTATTAATAACATTATCTAATTTTTAAATAATTTATGCTTTTTTGCCTTCTGATAGCAGGACTTTGACTATTTAGAATGATTTTAATTGCTATTCTTTTTTTTAAAGATTTATTTACTTATTTATTTATATTTATTTATATTTTATATATATATTTATTTATATATATTTATTTATTTACTTATTTGAGAGAGTGATCGAGAAAGAGAGCATGGGTGGGGGGGGAAGAGGAGCAGAGGGAGAAAGAGAAGCAGACTCCCCGCTGAGCAGGAAGCCTGATGTGGGGCTCGTTCCCAGGACCCTGGGATCATGACCTGAGCGGAAGGCAAATGCTTGACCAACTGAGCCATCCCAGGCACCCTTAATTGTTATTCTTGTTTTACTTTACTTTATGTTTCCTAACTTTTATTCTTGCTTCTTCAATTCTACCCTTTCTATGAGTTTTACTTTGTTTCCTTTTACCTTTTTTTTTTTTTTTTTTAAGATTTACTGATTTTTTTTAGAGAGAGAGAGCACAAAAGAGGGGGGAGGGGCGGAGGGAGAGGGAGAAGGAGAGAAGCAGACTCTGCCCCCTGAAGGCGGACTCTGATGCGGGGCTCCATCCCACCACCTGATCATGACCTGAGCCCAAATCAAGAAGTCCAAGACTTAACTGACTGAGCCACCCAGGCCCCTCTCCTTTTACCTTTCAAATCAGTCTGAAAAGGAAACTTAGTAGCTTAAACAACAAACATTTATTATCTAACTCAGTTTCCAGAAGTTGGGAATCCAGGAGTGGGTTTTGCCGGGCAGTTCTGCTATCAGGTGAGCTTAAGATTACAGTCACAAGGGGCACCTGCGTGGTTTTGTCTCCGGTCCTGAGACTGAGCCCTGCATCGGGTTCCCTACTCAACCGGGAGTCTGCTGCTCCCTCTCCTCTCCTTCTGCCCTTCTCCCACCGCACCCCCACTTCAGCTCTCCCTCTCAAATAAATAAATAAAAATCTTTTTTAAAAAATGGAAACAATAAAGCTTTTTGCAGGGAAAAAAAATCTTAAAAAAAAAAAAAA